>JASDQU010301035.1:13067-27016 GCA_032191745.1 Picea mariana
AACCCACAAATACGATTGATCAAGGCGGAACCCCATGAAGTTGATCATAGAGTCGCTGTTATTACACGAGGAGGCACTGCTACAGGACAGGATAGAGTGACCAAAGAGAAGATTGTAGAAGACTCAGGAATCAAAAAAGCTGCAGAAAAGACCCATATTTTTGATGCAAATAAAGAAAGGCAAATCTTTGAGGAAGCAAGGCAAGAGTTCAAAGAATATCAAGGGTCCTCATCAAAAACATGGCCGAAAATAAAAGAATGTGGAATGCCTCAGGCATTCAATCATTCTGCTTCACCAAAAAAAGGAAAAGAGGTAAACAAACTCATGGAATTTCTATGCACTTGTGTTAAGTTGATTCAAGATAAAAGCGCTGTACAAGAGTTGCAGAATTTGATTAGATAGTATGAGCTAGGCTAGGTAGACCCCTTACTGACTAGGGAAATACACCAAATTGGAAAGAAGAGAAGGAAAAATAAAGAATTACACTTGAATTCTCAGATAGGAGAATATGATATAGATTATGTGGTCCTCGACTTAGGATTAGAGGTCAATGTCATGACAAAGCAAACTTGGGAACTGATGGGGAAACCCAAGCTGATCTACTCCCCTATCAGGCTTCGCATGGCCAATCAGCAAGCTGTTAGCCCATTTGGATGATTAGAGCATGTCCCAGTGGACATCGACGGAGTAAGAACCTTTGCAAATTTTGAGGTAATTGAAATTGTTAATGATAGCTACCCTTACCCTGCATTGCTAGGAATTGATTGGGCCTTTGACAATTCTACTGTTGTTGATTTAAAGAAAATACGTATGACATTTGAAAGAGAGGGCCTTAGGGTCATTGCATCCTTATATCCAGATGAGGGTAAACGATATACATATCCCATGAGAGAGGAAGGCCACACATATGAACTGGAAAAAATCTATAAACTAACATCCAGACAACATGATTACATCAACCCTACAACTGATGGGAACCTGAGTTGGCAAAGTGACAGGGCATGTTCATCAGATTCAGAGGAAGCGCTAGAGAACTAGAAGAACCATATGTATGAAGTGTCTACCAGAGGATGTGCTAGATTAACCAGAGAAGTTCGTTGGATCGGCATAACAGTAAGTAATTTACCCACATTTTATGGTTTGAATCCATTAGAGAACTTCCTATCAGATTTTGAAGCAAGTGTACCAACACAACAATGATTGTTGGCAATGGATGAGGCCATGAAAGCCACACTAGAAATATGGTGGAGGACACATAAAAGAAACATTACAGACTGGACACAATGCCGAACCTTGATGACAACGCGGTTCTCAGCACAAGTAGTAAGCTGGGAAGTAATGTACACAGGTCAAAGTTGCCCAAAGGACCATGTGTGAAGCTGCGAGAGGCCTGGAGTGACATCCATCGAAGACAATGGGTGCACAGATTCATTAACACGCTAGATACAACCCTTATCAACTGGTACCTTCAAGCAGAGCTACACCTCATCACTACAGATTGGGAAGGTATGACTTAGAATTTTGTAGACACTTTTTTCTTTGGAAGTGAATATCCTTCAGTAGGCCAAGAATTATAAATTGTGAGACATAAGGTACTCGAAGAGGCATCTAGCCTCCCTATGGAACAAGAAAAGGACGAATGGATTACGCCTCTCTAGAAATTGCAGAGTTGCTACAACATCAATGCCGATGATGATGACAATCCAAGGAAGGTAAACATCACTGAAATAGAAGGCCAAAGAGACGTGGAGGGACTAGGAGTCAAGTTACCATTTATTGATCAACCAATCAAAATAAAAATGGTCAATATTGGGACAGAGGAGACACTGAAGCTTGCCAATATCAGAGATTATTGGGATGCTGCTACCATTGACAAGATTACAGAGTTGTTGCACGAATATCAGGACTTGTTTCCAACCAAGTTCACTGATATGAAAGGAATCAAAGGACCTATGGGAGAGATGAGAATACCTTTGAAACTAGATGTGAAGCCAGTCAAGCAAAGGCCCTACAGATTAAACCCAAAATACAAGGAAAAAGTGAAGATTGAGCTCGATAGAATGCTGGAAGTAGGGATTATTGAACCTGTTGAAGAATTAGAGTGGATCAGCCCTATGGTGGCACAAGATAAGAAGACAAGCGAAATTAGGATATGTGTGGACCTCAGGAAGTTGAATGACGCCTATCTACATGACCCCTTCACTACACCATTCACTGATGAAGTACTAGACAACGTGGGAGGCCAGGAGGTACATTATTTTACAGATGTCTTTTTAGGATACCATCAGATATGGATTGCCAAGAAGGACCACCACAAGACCAGCTTTGCCACAGAATGGGGATCCTACCAATATTCAATAGTGCCATTCGAACTGAAGAATGCCCCAATTATCTTTTCTAGGGTGGTGGTCGAAGTGTTCAAAGAATTTTTGCATAAATTTTTAGAAGCATATTTTGATGACTGGACTGTGTTTAGTTTGTTGAAAAACCATATTGAATGTCTAAGGCTAATGTTGGATAAATGCAGGCAGTGTCAAATTGCTTTAAATCTGAAGAAGTGCATCTTCTTCTCACCATTTGGAGTACTATTATGCCATATTGTATGCAAGCAGGGATTGCTGGTTGATCCATCAAAGATTGCAATTATAGTTGATTTTCCACCACCTACTTCAGTCAAACAACTGCACACTGCGCTAGGACATAATGGCTATTACAAGAAATTTGTTAAAGGCTATGCCCAAATCACAACACCAATGAAGAAGTTGTTGAAGAAGTACTATCAATTTGGATGGACAAATGAATGCCATCAGAGCTTCGACACACTGAAACAGAAGATGGCCACTGCGCCCATCTGGTTTTTCCAGATTGGAACAAGGAGTTTCATGTGCATGTCGATGCATCTTCTATTGCACTGGGAGCAGTACTGTCACAACCTGGAGAAGGGGAGATCAACCATCCATTAGCTTTTGCTAGCAGGAAGTTATATACAATTGAGATAAACTACACAACTACAAAGAGAAAAGGATTGGCCATGGTGTATGCGCTACAAAAATTCCACCACTACTTATTGGGAGGACACTTTAAAATGTTCACAGACCACTCCACGCTGAAATACCTAGTCAACAAGCCAATGTTGGAGGGGCGAATATGCAGATGGCTTCTACTATTTCAAGAATATGATTTTGAGATCATAGTTAAGCCAGGAAGAATGAACAAAGGTCTCGACCACTTGTTGAGGTTGGAACATGGCGAAGAACCCACCATCTTAGAGGACACACTGCCGAATGCACAGCTGCTCATCATTAGGAAGATTGACGACCACTTCATAGACATATTCCAGTTCCTGTCAACAGGAATGGCACCAAGAGTGTATACAATTCCCCAGAAAAAATAGTTAGTAGGGCGTGTTGCAGACTTTTCACTAATCGCCGAACAACTATACCAAATGGGACTTGATGAGATACTAAGAAAATGTGTTATGGAAGCAGAACGCCCACTAATCCTCTCTGAAGCTCATGAAGGCATCACAGGAGGACATTATGAAATGAAATCAATTGCGCAGAAGGTCCTGCGAGCTGGCCTTTGGTGGCCTACCTTGCACAGAGATGCTAAGGATTATGCTAGAGCCTGTGATGTGTGCCAGAGAATCAGGAAACCATCCAGAAGAGACAAAATTCCATTAGCACCACATATGACCCTACAAGCATTTGAAAAGTGGTCCATTGACTTCGTGGGACCTATAAACCCACCAGGGAAGTGCACAGGAGCAAGGTACATAATCACTGCGACATAATACTTGACTAGATGGGCCAAAGCAAGAGAAATCAAGGACTGTAGTGCAACTACAACTGTGTGATTTATATTTGATGACATCATAACCAGGTTTGGATACCCTAAAATCCTTATGAGAGATCAAGGCACATACTTCATCAATAAGACAGTTGAAGCCTTGACTTAAGAATTTGCAGTCCGCCATCTGAAGAGTACGCCTTACCATCCACAATCAAATGGGACAGTTGAAGCATTCAACAAGATATTGGAAACAACTTTGAYGAAAATTTGTAGTGTGAATAGGGATGACTGGGATTTAAGAGTACCAACAGTACTTTGGGCTTATAGAACCACTTGCAAGAAATTAACAATGTAGACCCCTTTCAAGTTGGTTTATGGCCTTGAAGCTRTTGTCCTGATGGAATACTTGGTGCCAAGTTTAAGGATTGCTACATTTACAGACATGGATGATACTGGTGCTGTTTACGAGAGAATTTCATAGTTGGTTGAATTGGAAGAAGACCAATTCATTGCAAGATTCCATCAGCAGGTTCAGAAGGAACGAGAGAAGACATATCATGACAGGCACATCAAGAAGAAGGCATTCAAGAAAGGTGACTTAGTACTTCTGTACGACAACAAGTTTATAAAACACCCAGGGAATTTCAGAATGCATTGGCTTGGGCCATACAAGATTGCCTACGTGACAGAAGGAGGAGCTGCGCAGTTGAAGACATTGAATGGAGAGTGGAAGGAAGGATTGGTGAATGAGATTCGACTGAAGTTTTACTATGATGAAGAGCTGCCTCACAGCTCTTCGTAGAAGCATGAGAAAAAGGGTCCAGGTACCAGGTGCAGTCGAAATTGGGTACTAGACACAGAAAAGATAGATTGCACAAGGAAAGAAGGACGAACAGAGAAGAAAGAACAGGTTTCACTGCGCAGTCCAAAGGCGAAGTAACATAGAGGAATCAGACCCGAAGTGCCTTGGGACGAGTCACAGGTGAGTGTTGGGAGCCTGTTGGCCCTTGGTTATGGAAGGAAGCGAAGTACAAAGAAGAAAAGGTAAAAAGAGAGCTTCGCGGAGGACACAATAACTGTTACTGGGTTGAAGTGAGAAAAAGAGCAGAAAAGATGGAGCGAAGTACGGAAAAGAAATTCGTTGGATGAGAAGACCAAGGATGATAGAAAAGAAAGGAAGATGGATCGAGGACAACTCAACAAGTGGAAAAAGCTATCATTGGATGCTTTGGAGCACCACACAGGAAGAAAGGAAAGACAGGTTGGCAAAGCCTGGGAAAAGCGGGTCAAGTTGACCTAGGGTTTTAGACACCTAGGGTTTTGGTAATTAGGGTTTTGACATGTAGGTTTCGATCTAAGGCTGTCAGTGAGGTATTGTAATGTATAAATAAAGGCCAAGAGGACCTGGGTCGGGTTGGTACATGTTGTTATAATGTTGTTGTTGATCTAGTCATATAGTTGTGTGAGAGATCATTGTATTGTGAGGAAGAAGAGTTGAGTGGAGAGGCTTCTGGTATTGTAAGATCTTCAGCTGGGTGCGAAGATCAGTTCTTGCAGCTGGGTGCGCAGGAAGGAGATAGAAAGAGAGAGAGGAAATAAGATCTGTTGGTTGAGAGTGCAGACAAGAACTGTAAGCTTTACCTTAATAAATTATATGCACACTTCTGTGGATGTAGACCTAGAGGGAGGGTGAACCACGTACATCTCTTATTGTGTATGTGATTGATGCTTTGATCTCTGTCATTGTTATATTGTTATTTGCATTGCTATGTTAGATCAGTTCTATAGCTGTGCAGGATAGATCTAGCTTGATAAGTGTTAGATGCATATTGAGTTAATGTTATACTAGATCCACTTGATATTCCTCTAGTTGTAGACATCTTTGTCTTGCAACCCCCTCATAGCTGCTTCGGGTGAGACTGCATCTGCTTCACAGGTGTTGCCGAAAGGGCTAGTAGCTAGGGCTTGTTAGTGCGCTCTTGGAGTGAACCTTGGGTCTGCCCCTGTGCCAACAGGGAGTGCCTTTTTCATTAACAAATGTGGGTGAAGGGGACCCCACTGCATTTTATTGTTGATAGCAGAATCTAGAAGAACCTCATCTCAGTAGAGGTCATCAAACATTTGGGATTGTCGACAACACCACACCCGCAACCATACAACATTGGGTGGCTTCGCCAAGGATGAGATCTTTGTGGAGGCGCCATGCTGTTTATGAGTCTCTTCCCCCTAGTGTCATTGTTACGTTAGGGGATCATCTAGACAGAATACCGGAGGTAGTTCCAACTACTGTTCCACCTAAACAGTGCCACAAGGTAGTATCTCATACTACAAAATTTAGCTTCTTCACAATCTATTCAAAAGGTGAACAAAAGGATGCTGCAACCACTACAACCTCGGCCCAAACACCTTTTATCCAACAAAAGCAGGTCGACAAGATTGCAGCAAAGTGTAAAGATTCCTTTTTCACACAGGCATATCATGTAGCCAGACTGGTTAAAAAGTTCCAACCTTTCCAGCCACATGTTCGTGACAACCTTCAACAAGCTAAGCAACACAACTTCTCCAGCAAGGCAAGCAACTCACCAAGATGGAAATTCAACAAACGCTTTTTCGGGCACTCAACGCAATGAAAACCATTGATTCCTAAGGAGGGAGGATTGATCTAGGTGGATATCGGTGGCCACCCACCTTTTCCAACTAGCTCAAAATAGTTTTCTGGCAATTTTTGCAATTTACTATTTTTAGCAGTTTTAACTTCCGGGGCCATTTTGAGGGCCTAAATGAAGGTTTTTCGGGATCAAGCTTCCCAAATATAATCGAAGGCATGTTTGAGCCCCCAAAATGAATCTCATCGAAAATACCTTTCCAACGGGCTAGCATGCGCCTAAAATGGAGATCGTATGCAAAAGTTACGACCCTGGGAAGTTGATGTACTAACTTACCCAAACAGGGCCTGCATGACTTTTGGCGCTTCATCTCCCAGGGTTAGGTTTTTGGATGTCTGGGTTTTTGGCATTCTTGTTTATTGTAAAAAGGCCTTTAGAGCCTCATGTAATCATCTTCTTGCGAATGCGAGTAGCCTTCACATCTCTTCTCAGAGATATGCTGCCACCATTCTAGCGAGTCTTTCACTCTATATTTTTATAGTCTTTGTACATTTCTTTCATTAATAGAAATCGTGTACTACTGTATATTTGTGTTTATGGTTGCATCTTTGATACATTTATGTTATATTATTGAATATCTGCGATATCTCTATGCATTTCCTTAGTATATMTCCGCTCTCATTTCGTGTCGAAAATAATCCAGATCACTAACTAAACTATTTCTTTCAATGTAGCAATGCATAAAATACAATGGACATGAAGGTAAGTTGGTATGTAGAAAGACATGTAAGAAAATAAATACAGTTCTATTTGTTTCAATGTAKCAGCACAAAGAATACAATTGACATGAAGATAAGTTATTATGTAGGAAGATACGTAGTATCTACATACAATAAATTAGGTGCAAAGCAGTAGAACAAATATACAGACAATAAACGAAATACAAAACAATGGAATATGAAATAAGAGAAGAAGCATGCACTTTTGTATCTTCTCTTCTACATTTCTGGTAAAGAGTCCTTTGTCTTCTCCAGTTATTCTGTTTGTTTCAATGTGGGAAGATACAAAATACAATGAACATGAATGTAAGCTATTATGTAAGGGAAAACAAGTAATATGTACATATAGTAAATGATAATCAAAGGAATAGAATAAAAGAGAGTTAGAAGCATGAACCTTTGTTTTTCTTGATCGATGGTTGTGGTTATATAGAATTTTTCCTGGCCAAAATATATTACAAGCCATAAAATATTAAGAAGTTGGATGGTCGTAGCTGAATGATTTGGTTTTGTGCAACAAAGTATCCAGATATGCTTTGAGACATGGAAATATAATTTTGTAATATCTTTGATGTATATTTCATAATTCAAGTACAAGACAAATTGTATCGTGGTCAAACCAATCTGTGTATAAGATAAAGAAGTTGTATTGTGATATGGGCACTTTTCACCATATATGGTCAATAAGTGTGTTTTGTACATGTTTTATGTTAACCAAAAGAAAGCGGACATTGTAATTGCACATGTAGTTTTCCAATTGTTTTGTTATGGCACTATTTTGTAGCATGTCAACAATGAAGTATCCTAGAATGATATTGGTTTCTTTCAAATGTAAATGGTGTAATGCATTTGAAAAAACATTCATTATATTAGCAATGTTACATGTGGAGTGACATAGAGATTGAATATTGCAATTTGCAATCCATAGAAGACTACTCTTGCTAGCACCATCTCAACATATTTTTCTTCAACAAGAACATTTTGCAAAGGCATGTAGGTATGGTTCAGAGTTTAGAGAAAAAATAATAGCAAAATTTAAGAGTAGGAGGGAAAGATGTTGCAAATTTGTGCAATTTTGTTGTAGCCTAGCCACTGTTGCACCATACCTAGCCCTTCTACACCTACATGCAGTTTTCTTCTACAAGAACATCCTGCAAAGGCAACAAGCTTGACATCATATTTTTAATGTGAAAGACACAGGTTCGATTCTCATACGAGATAGGCAGGTACTCATTCTCAGGAAAGTTGAGAATATCATCGAGGGCAAGGTGCAGAGGCTGAAGATATCCTTATTCAATTCAGGTGCTAGTTTTCCACTTCGTCACATACGACAAAGGATCGAGATTTGCAATGCTAGAAAAAATGACAACTGGAGTTGTGCAGACGACATTGGCATGCACATGGTGCAGAGCCTCGGGAAAAAATCGGAGGAAAAATTAAGAGTAGGAGAAAAATATATGCCAACCTCTATGGAAAGTCTGCAGGATAAGAATGACAAATAAATACTTAAACATTCTTACTTGAAAAATGAAAACAATGAATACGAATGAAAGTATGGTATTCAAACTTAGTCATTAATGATGAATGACAAAACCACAGGTCCAATTGCGGGTGCATGACTTGAACCCTGCAAAGTGCAAAAGAACAACTCCAACTATTGGTACAGGACCCCAACCTTGCAAATTCGAAGCAAACAAAAGCAAGCAACAAGCAACAAACCAATGATCAAGCACCAACAAGTCCAACTGTAGGTGCAGGACCTCAACCTTGCAAGTTGAACCAAACAACAATAAGCAACAACCGATGAACCAATGAACCAACGAACAAGCAGCAACCAATGAACAATAAACAATACATGTATCTTCAATGATGACTGAATTGCATTCCAAGCATATAAGAAATCAAAAACATATGATGACCATGCGAGTGGAAATACTTAAACATTATTACTTGCAAACTGCAAACAACAAACAACAAAGAATGAATACGAATGAAACTATGGTATCGAAACTTACTTGACAACGATGAACGACAAAATCACAGGTCCAATTGTGGGTGCAGGACTTTAACCCTGCAAAGTGAAAAAATAACTCCAACTACGGGTGCAGGACCCCAACCTTGCAAAGTTGAAGCAAACAAAAACAAGCAACAAGCACCAATAGGTCCAATTGTATGTGCAGGACCTCAAACGTGCAAAGTTGAACCAAACAACAACAAACAACAACCGATGAACCAACAAACCAGCGAACAAGAAACAACCAGTGAATCAGTAAACAATATATGTATCTTCAATGATGATTAAATTGCATTCCAAGCATAGAAGAAGTATGAAACATATGATGGCTATGCGAGTGGTAGTGGACAACAATATTGTCCAGATTCACTGCAACATTCTATGGAAAAATTCGAGGAAAAATGTATTGTGACATGCCTATTTAAGTAAACATTTAAGGCTGCCAGGCCTGTTTAAGGGCCTCGTGCTATGTAAACATTTAATTTTTCATGCATGTTTAAGGGCCTCACGCTATGTAAACATTTACACTGTCAGGCCTATTCAAGTACCTCAAAAAGAGTGGCAATGCTCAAAACTTTTGGTATGTAAACATTTCAATACAAATAGAAATAATAAAAACATTAAAAAAAGAGTGTCGATGCTCAAAACTTCTAGTATGTAAACATTTCAATACAAATAAAAAAATTAAAAAAGAGCGTCGATGTTCAAAACTTTGGATATCTAAACATTTAAAACATTGAGAATAGTGAAGCTGACAATAAGACTTCAAATTTATTCTCTAATGAGATCATGACATATAAGGTTTTTTTTTATTATATAAAAAATAACGTTTTTAGTTCTAGAGTTCGAACAATAAAAATGATACGAAAATTTATAGTCAAAGGACATATTAATATGAAGTCAACGAATTATCGATTGTTATAATCCCTCTATGCCTTCGACATGGACTAATAAGATTCTTAAATTTACACAACTTTTGAATAATAACATTTTTTTATATACATATAGGATTTCAGATATCTTAAATTTACACCACTTTCGAATAATAACATTTTTTTTTATGCATATAGGATTTCATATATCAATATGATGTATAGTTAAATTATAACCTTAAACAATTAGATTATTATTATTATAAAAAGACAATTATAATGATAATAAAGACGAAAAAATATCTCACATTAAATATTAATTTTAATATATGATTATTATTAATTGATTTCAATATTTATTAATATTATACTTATTTGTGCGGCTTGACACTGACTATTCATGATTTACAATGCATTTTTATATAGTGAATGGAAGTGGTATGAAGTTTGAGATAAGAGAGATCTTTCACAGTGAAATTAAATAAAATTAAAAATGATTTCATTAATAGAGATAGTTTTTTTAAGGTGGTAAATTTTTATTTATTTTTATGTGTTTCACGTTATTGAATATTAATAGCTCGTTATGTATAGGGAAAATTTTCTGAAATCCGCTAGAAAACATGGGGAGGTCATGTTTGTTGGGATATTGATTGATTAACAACAGGAGCAACATACTCAACAACAAGAGTATCATATAGACTCAGTAAGGGCATCACATGTCACTTACAAGAAATTGAACCTTGGTGGGGAGGATAACAACCATTCCTCCCAACTAGCCAAGCTACATCCAATGGACTTAAGGTGGAAAAATCTATCACAACTTAGTTGTCAATTAGTAATGTGGTGATGAGCGTAGCCATCATTCTCTTTATATGTGAATGTGAGTTGCCTCATCACCATTATTCAAGGAAAAACACACCACTTGGGATAAATCGATGATAGTCTATAAAGAGGCAAACTTTCATTCATTCCATATGCCTCTAGGTCTTGGACCATTAATATATTTCCTTGTGTTTGAGGAAGACGAGCTCTTAACCAATCATAAATTGTTTTAAGTTTTAATTCAAAACCAAAAAACAATTTTAACCTAAATAATATTAAAAAAAAACCAATATCTAAAACTAAAACTACCCTTAAAAAAACCAATATCTAAAACTAAGACTACCCTTACATCGCTAAGACTACCTCTAATTAAATTATATATATATAGAATGACGATAAACCATTGAAGCATATGCATTTCACCGTTTAATAGTTTTGAAAGATATTTATATGTAACCGATGAGTATATTGTATATTGTGAAAGAATGCTCAAAAAAGTTTCTAACAAGTGGGTATGTTAATATAAGTTCCATGACTTGAACTAATAGATAAATGTGTGGTATAAGTTTCTAACAAGTGGGTATGTTAATATAAGTTCTCAATTCTACACTAAAATTTGTTTTCAATGCATTGAAAATAAATTTGTTAACACATATATTATAGAGATATTTAGGAACACAAAATAAATTAATGATGGATAATGATAAATGATGGATAATTTAAAATTTGTTTTCACTGTATTGAAAATAAATTTGTTAACATATATATTATATATTTAGGAACACAAAATAGATTAATGATGGATAATGATAAATGATGGATATCGATTGATGTGGTTGTAAAAGATAGAAATATTTAGGAATACAAAAAATTGATGGATAATGATTAATGATGGATAATAATTGATGAGATTGTAAGAGATGAGATAAATTGTTATCACATGTATTTTTTTTATAAAGTTATTTAGGAATATGAAATAAATTAATGATGGATAATAATTGGTGAGGTTGTAAGGGATGAGATAAAAGTAATGGTGCAACAACTTGCAAGAACTGTAATCATAGTAGATTTTCCGCAAAATTCGTAATACTCAACCTTGAGGGAACAACTCATCCACTGACTTTATTAATGAAACACACAATTATGATTTATTACAAAATGTTTTTCTATGCATCCTTACACTTCATACTCACTCTTTATCTACAATATACCTCTATCTATCGACTATCTACCTCTAATTCTACTCCCATTGGCCAAGCTTGGCTCTCTTTTTTCTGTTACATTTCTTCTCGAGGGACCCCTTATTCATCTTCAATTCTTCTATATCCTTGTGTCTTCTCTACTTCTTCATATTAACCTTTTGACCTCTCACATATGTTACTTCAATTTCTCTAACCCCTTCATCTCTTCTTCTCTAATTGTGTGTATGTCGTAACTATCCATACAATGTCTCTGGCTTCCTCCTAGCCTCCAATCTCTTCTCTAAATATTCTTCTATTACATATCAATGCTCCATGTATCCTTTATCTTTTAATTCTTCTTGGTGTCCCATCCATTTTCGTATTCTTTGTTTCTAGACGACTATTGCATCTCAATGCTCCATATGTCCTTTATATTTTACTTCTTCTCGGTGTCCCTTCCTTTTTCTTATTCTTTGCTTCTAGGAACCACTTATTTATTCGTCCATCTCAGCCTTTGTATGGGATTCCTTCATTGGCTCCCCTATTAGTAAATCCTTTTCCAACCAAACTCTAAAAATGGTCACTCTCTATTAATAACTTCTCTGTCAATCATCACCTTGTCTATGACTCCCTCTATTGACAACCACTCTATTGGCAATTATCTTGTTAGTGATTTCTTGTTGACAACCACTTTTTTAATGCATACATTGTCAATGATCTCTTTTTCAACCATCTTCGTTAATGGATTTTCTATCAACAAACACTTTTTGACAACCTCCCTATTGATGACCACTTTATAGATGACCTTTATGTTGAGCATTCCCTCATTGAACAACCCTTTTTTCGATCGCTACTTTGTTGATCATCCCTCAATCAACAACTCCCCTACCAATCATTCCAATGTGAATCAAATACTTGGTCACACACACCTTGTTAGCAACCCCTTTGTTCAACACTTCCTTGACAATGACCACTCTATCTATTAGACTCTACCACTACCTTAGCGGTGACATCTCCATTAACATCAATAAACTATTTCTCACTTAGACTCCTTTTTAAAACCATTTACATCAACAACACTTTTGTCGATGACTCCACTATATGAACCATATTTTTGACAATACTCATTTTCTTTTCTTCCCTCTATTTTTACCCATCTCTTCACCGCCATCTTTTTGCTTCCTTTTACCACTTTGGTTGTCTTCTCTTTTATTCTTCTATACTTCACATTCTTTTTTGTTTTCTCTCTTTAGTTTCTGCACACCCTCTAGTGCACTCTCCTTGGGCATCCTTAGATTTTGGGGATGCTCTCGTTGTTAGTATATTTTGACAGTAGGAGTTAGTTAAGATAATTTTTTTTAAATGTAATGTTAGCCTAAAGTGTGGTTTTTTACTTAATTAATATTTGACAATCACAAGCATGCCCTACACATGAGTGACCCAACAATTCAAATATACCCCTTATATTAACAATACTTGATATGTGGCTTAACACCCAATTGGACCATGATCTCTACATAAAGAGAATGTGTTCGACAACACAGGTATTCCAACAAAGGAAGAACACCTTCAGTAACCACTCACATAACCAAATCAAAGATCAACACACCGATGTTTTCATGTGGTAAAACCCCTATGAGGAAACAACCACAACCCCAGCCAACACGGCCACTTGGAGCAGTTTATTAATGTAAAGAAAAAGATTACAGAGAGATTTTACAAGAGAGTTTCTCACAATTGATCATCGGCAAATGACCTTCCATGCTCTTTAAATAGAGATCATGGACCAATCGGGTGTTAAGCCACAGATCAATGGCCGTTAAGATCGAGGAGAGTATGAACCGTCGGATCACTCTATGTCAGGAACATATCGTGACCGTCGG
>JASDQU010301038.1:0-13871 GCA_032191745.1 Picea mariana
TGAGTTGCATAATATGTTTCTGGGTAGGATCTTGTGCTTAAAAAGATTGTTATGTCTTCCAAGTATTCTAGTATGGCCTCAACCTAGAACATGTCTACATATGGCTGCTGATCATCGACTGCTCTGCCACTTTTTCCTGATTCTAATCTAGACAAGTGGTCAGGGACCACATTGCATCTTCCATTTTTAATGATCATCTCAAATGAAAATTCCTAAAACAATATCAACCATTGATAAATTCTTCCTTACAAAACAGGATTGTTAACTAGATATTGTAACAAATAATGATTAGTAAAGAACTTAAAATGAGATCCTAACAAGTAATGTCTAAAATTCTCTAGAGAATAAATCATAGATAAACCCTCCCTTTTTGTGGTTGTATAGTTGTGCTCATCTTGCGACAACTTCCTTCTAGCAAAGTAGATAGGATAATCCATGGCTCCATCTCCTGGTTGCGATGATTCGGATTATTTTCGGCACGAAATGAGAGCAGAGATATAATAAAGAAATGCACAGAGATATTGCATATATTCAATAATATAAAAAAAATGTATCAGAGATGCAACCATAAACACAAATATATAGTAATACATGATTTCTATTAATCAAAGAAATGTACAGAGACTGTAAAAATACAAAGTAAAAGACTCGCTAGAATGGTGGCAGCTTATCTCTAAGAAGAGATGTGATGGCTACTTGCATTCGCAAGAAGATGATTACAATGAGGATCTAAAGGCCTTTTTACAATAATCAAGAATGCAAAAAACCCTAGACATCCAAAAACCTAACCCTAGTATATGAAGTGCCAAAAGTCATGTGGGCCCCGTTTGGATAAGTTAGTACATCAACTTCCCAGGGTTGTAACTTTTTCATATTATCTCCATTTTAGGTGTATTATAGCTTGTTGGAAAGGTATCGTCGAGGAGATTCATTTTGGGGGCTCAGTCATGCATTTTCATATAATTGAGAACCTCGATCTCAAAAAACCTTTATTTGGGCCCTCAAAATGGCCCAAGAAGTTAAAAACTGCTAAAAATAGTAAATTGTCAAATTTGCCAAAAAACTGTTTTGAGCCAGTCAGAAAAGGTGGGTGGCCACTCATATCCACTTGGATCATGTGATAATATGGCTCCCATGGAAATATCTGATGTGTCTACGTCCACAAGAAATTCATTTTCCCACTTCGGAAATATCATAATAGGTGTTGTGTTGAGCTTTTCCTTCAGGATGTTGAACGCTTTATCACACTCTGGCGTCCACTGGAACACTTTTGAATTATTTAGTATATTTTATAGGGGTGTAGTAATGTTTGCATAATTTTTGATAAACCTGCGATAATACCCTGTGTTCCCTAGTCTGGAGCACAATTGTTTTGTTCTCGTAGGAGATGGCATGTTCACAATAACTGTAACTTTAGCTGGGTCTACTAGTACTCCTTCTTGGCATACTATGTGGCCTAACAAATTTCAATGTGGCACATAGAAGATACACTTTATAAGGTTCAAGGATATATGCAATTCCCTACATCTATCAAGCATCAGACGTAGTAGCGCTACATGTTCCTTGACCAGACTATATACCGCCCAATCATCCATATAAACTTTTATAAACTTGTGAATAAATTCTAGAAAAGTTGTTATTACAATCTGAGAAAAAACTGCAGGGGCATTCTTTAGGCCAAAGGGAACCACATTGTATGCAAATGACCCCCATTTTGTTATGAATTTGGTCTTCTTTTTGTCTTCTTCAACAATCCTTACATGGTGATACCTCAAAAATCCATCTGTAAATGAGTAAGAGTATTTCCCCACAACCTGTTCTAGCACCTCGTCAGTAAAAGTTGTTGGGAATGGGTCATGCACACAGGAAAATTTATGACTTCTTTAGTCTACACATACCCTAATTTCCTATGTACCTTTATTTCTCTGGATGATTATTGGGATAACCCATTACGCTTCTTCCACTGGAAAAATAAGTCCAACCTCAAGCATTTTGTCTAGTTCCCTCTTAACCTTCTCTTTCACTCTGGGGTTAAGGAGATATGGTATATGTCTTACAGGATTTGATCCTAGTTTTAGTTCAATTTTCATCTCTCCCATAACTGATTTAATCCATTTCATCTCTAAAAATGTTTTTGGGAATAGGTCCTCATACTCTTGCAAAAAGCTTTGTATTTGTTGGCTAGTTTGCTCATCCGAGTAATCGCCTACCATAGATATCTTGGGTTTCTTTGTAGTTCCTATGTTGAATTTTCGCAACTTCAATGGATGATTATAAGAACCATCGGTCTGGCTAGGTATGGTGTTTTGAATCTCTCTGCTTCCTTCTATTTCCTTAATGGCTAAGTTTCTCAACTCTTCTAAATCATTCGGGTTTTACAAATCCTTCTCAATCTTATAAAATTCTATATGTGCCTTGTCTGTGTCTAGGTGAAGGTTAGACTGAAGTTCTTGGGTATGCTTTTCACATACCGGTCTGATTTTCGTTCACCAGCATCGAAAAAAAACATTTATTTGGTTCTTTGCAGGACTATCTTAAGCTTAGGGTACTTACTTGTAAATGAGAAGTCCTTACAAAATTGATCTGTCAACGTTTCCTAGTCGATGGTCTGTCTTATGGTTTCTTCATGCATTTACCAATATTTAGGAATCAGACCTAACGAATGAGGAAATACTTGAACCCACAAGAGAGATGGAGTTTTCTCAACTTTCCACTATCTCACGCATTGTTCAATGTGTGATTTAGGATCCGACTGTCCATTGAATAGTTGCGCAGCTTGGAAATTCATCTGCATATCTGATTCCAACTGCTCCTTATCTTGAAATATATATCGAATAGATTTCTTCATATCCTTCCAATTCTTAATCAAGGCTTTGTGACTAGTCCACCATCTAGCAGGGTTGTCCTGGAGGGCTAAGTCCCAAACTAAAATCATTTGATCCTCCACTATATTTTATTCCATGCTGACCAGAAACCTATCAAGTTCTAAGGTACCATCGTATATCGGGTGTTCTTTGACCTTGGTTCCAAGCCATCTAGTTTCTCTGACAGTTGCACATATTCTTGAAAATATTTCGTATGAACCTTGCCTCCAACTCTCAAATGCTAGCTCTAAATATTCTTCAGCCGATTGTATGCTCCTCCAACTTACTGATCCATCATCAGTAGGATTTATGTAGTCTTATCTCATACCTATTTTTACAGCGTATAACTGATTCAAATATTCTCCTTCCATGTTGTTTTCCATTGGCTCCGTGTATCAAGGGCCTACATACGGATCCAAGGGTTGAACTAATTTTATTCCATCTCCCTCAAATGTCATAGTGTCTCTCTTTAGGTCAATCACCGCATAGTTATCATAAGTCCAATCGATACCAAGTAGTGCAGGATAAGGGTCCTTATCGCCCATGATTTTGATTACCTCAAAATAAACTATAGTCTTTACTCCCGCAACATCTATTTCCAGACTCTCCAGTCTTCCTATTGGAAATATACAATATTGATTGGCCATTCTTAATTGGATTGGGGAATATGTCAACTAGGGTTTCCCTAAAGCTTCGCTAGTATTTTTAGGCAGTATGTTAACATCAGATCTAACATAAAATCCTTAATCTCAAACTCATTTAGATGGGATGCTAATCAAAACTCTTTTCGAGTCTGTATTTTCCTCCTTTGCACTCTCTCAGTATTCTTCTCAGGAATATTGGTCCTTATTCTAGTTTCTGGAGATTCTTCAGTTCCTAGGACTAGGTATAAGGAATTGCGCAACTTTTCTATTAGTTGGTCATTCCCAAGAATATAATAAAACAATTGAAATTAAAGATCAACTACATTTTGTGACTGCTGAGGTTGTCTTATCGAGAATACAGGGTTTTGGGGTGCAGGGGGTGAAGTAGGGACTTGTGCACTTTGAGGATAAACGATAGGATGAAGGGTTTTTTCTTCCATCTCGGGGACATGGATACTATAGAATACTTCTATTGCATTTTTAAAGAATATCTTATGTTTTATAGGATCATACATGTCCTCCTTAGGTGTTGCTTTCTAGATTTGAGGTAAATTATCAGCATCTAAACTAGTCTTTTCTACTCCTCGAGTAACGATATGAAGGTTGGGTAGATTTCCTTTAATGAATCTCTTTATCTTTGAGATTATAATATTAGTTCCTCATTGATGTACCCAATATTACTATTTCTCAATTATCTCCGAGAAGTATTCAGTTGTGTGCCCATTGGTTCTACAGTGACAGAACAATGGCCGCCTTGGGTGAGGACAATCCCTAGCCATGTGGCCTTACTCATCGCATTTGTAGAATGCACCTCTTCCCCCAGCTCTTCCTCCTCTGAAGTCCCCTCTAGATCCACCTCCTTGACCTATTCCAGGTCCCTAAGGGGTTTCATTCACCCTGAATGATGTTCGATCCAATATGTCTGCAAGTGCATCCAACACTCTACATTGATTGGTAGCATGTGTGGTAGATGCACAAAACTCACAATGTACAATATTCGATAATGTTGAATACTTCTGAATAATGGGGATTCAATAATGTCTTGGCCCATGCCCATGAATTTGAAAGATCTTGCGATACTCAACTGACGACGATGCTTGATTACCTAGGAAAGCATGATATAGGGTTGGGGTATGGAATAGTAAATTCATGGATACTTGTGAAACTCCTCCCATAGGTTCTGGTGAGGGTCCCATCGAATTTTGAGTAGGTCCCATTCCCCTCATCCATGGACATTCATTCACCAGATGTCCTTCTGTGTATCATATGGTACACTAGACTTGCGATTGTCCTGGTATGGGTATCATCAATTATTGAATCTTCTCTGTAAGTGTTGATATTTGTCCTTTTAGTTTCACCAAATTGTCATCTACTGGGGGTATGTTCACTCTCAGGATCCCCAGATATCTTGCCATGGATTCAATCTTCATCAATTGTTCCAAGGCATCTATCAAAGTGGCTATCCGTTGTTGCATTAACAAAATCCATGTCAGAGGTAGCAATCCCTGGATATACCATTCTCTTTGATGTTCTTCATGAATTGGATGTGCTAACCTCCCTATAGCATCTTTAAACTTGTGGCTATATTCCTAGGTCGATTCACCTTCCCTTTGTTGAATTTCATGCAACTCAGACAAAGCTTGTTGTTCTGAATGGGGTAGCTTAAACTCCGCTATGAATTTTGTCCGTACTTGGTCAAGTGTGAACGCTTGACCTTGCGATCCTGACACTCCTGGATCAATAGCCTTCATGTGCCATTTGAGAGCACAACCTCTCAAGGTAGTCTGGAACTCAACCAATTTCTTTCCATCTAGAGTCCCTCTGGACCTCCAGATTTCTTCACATAAGAACCAATGTTGCTCAACACCCTTGTCTCCCTTACCCCAGAATTATGGGTATCAAGCAATTGAACCTCTTGCGTTACCATCCATTGTTGATATTACTTCTCCTACCTAGATAAAACCTAACGTTCTTGGTTGCGATCCACCAGAGGATCCCAATATCCTCCCAGTGTTTTCACTTCTTGGTTGTGACTAATTGTTATAACCCTAATTTGCATCAGACATACTTCCCTGACACCAGGCCATTTCATATACCTTCTTTGCCAAGCCAGTATTGAACAATTCTTATTAAAAACACCCTTTATAAAGGCCCACATGCCCTGCTCAACTAAAGCCCATGTGTGCACTCTAGCTGACCCACTACAACCCACCTGTACTTACAAAAGCACGAAAAATGGAAAGTTGTTGACAGAATAAACAGTTTTGGGTAAGTTAACTAAACCTTTTGACCATGCATGGCCAGTCATTCAAATAAATACCTAGATCCTTCTAGCCTATAAAATAAGGGGTAGGGGTCCCATTCTAAGAGAGGAAAAAAATAGTAAAGAAACTCTACCCAAATTCGTATTCCCCTTTGCCCAAGATTCTGCAACCATTTTGTGATTTCAATGAAGAAGAGAAGCAAGTGTGTTAGCAGTTGGTGCACAGTAAAAAAGGAGCCCAGGACCAGGTTTGTGGAGCAGTGGTTGGCTTCATCATTGTAAGTTTCTTTAGTGAAGTTAATAATAAAGAAGTACTTTTCCCATCCCACCATATGATGTTTTCATTTTTTATTGCGTACATGTTGATTAAATCTCTAACCCATTAATCCGTAGATCAAATGCATGTGGAGTTCTTTGTTTGTATTTTGTGAATGCAGGTCAGCCTTAGGAGGATATTTGCAGTCAAAGAGCGACCAAGCATGAAGAGGGATCGATACCAAATGTCAAAAATAAGGAATGTTCACTTGATCTTCTTAACTGTGTATTTGATTAAGAATAATGGGGATTAGGTATGGGATGATGGTAAAAAGTAGGAATCTTTAGGTCTTTTTTGAATGCATGATAAAACCCTAAGTGTTAGTCCATAGGGGGATTTCCCAATCACAACAGAATTGGTGACCATACTAGAGATTTCTCTCAGGTTTCTCGGGATACTTTTTGGTAGTTTTAAATTGGTTTCATCACCTTTTTTCTGATATTCTGTAAACATCTGAGCTAGTAGGTTTTCTAGTCTTCCATACCAGTATTCCCTTCTTTCTTTGCTTGGATGCATTCTCATTTCAGGAAGTCACAAAGGTTCACGCAGCCTGTATAAGTCCTGCATGCATGTACATGCGCCCAACCTTCACACAGCCCATGTGGACACACTAGCTGATGAAGTGACAGTAGCGTGGTTGAGTTTAGAATTTTTTTATTAAAGAGGTAGTCATCCTCTGCCCTGTCAAAAGTGATCCTTCTCAGGGGTTTTCTAAAACACATTCCGGTCTCTATTTTTGTATTTTGTAGCTTAGGTGCCACTTCAGATTGGTTTTTTTCTATGAGATTTTCCTTGGATTGTTTTTCTTTTCTTACAAAGTAAGTTTTGAGTCTTCAAGAGATTCTAGTTCTCAATACTAGTAGTCTATGCCATTGTTTGATTGCTTATATTTTCATTTACTGAAGAGTGGTAGAGGTACACCCGGCCTGCATAAGGTCAACATGAGTGTACATGCACCCTAAAATTTTACAGATCGAGTGCACACGCTGGCTGTTGAACTGTCAACAATGTTCCTGTTGCAAAAATTCTTGTTTAAGGAGAGGTAGTCATTCTTTTCCTTGTCAAGAGTTATCCCTCTCAGGGTTCTTGGTCTCTATCATAGCAGTTGACAACTTAGGTTTGATCACAACAATACCTTTCTTTTTTCATTAAGAAGTTTTCCTCAAAATTTTCCTTTCATGGGGTTTTTAGACAAGTGTGAGAGTCCTTTTTTAATCTACTTGAGTGTTATTTTTAGTGATTCTTTGTGATCTGTGCTTAGGCCAGAAGTTTTCTTGGTCTTTACTTGTCGTCATTTTTCCTTTTTGCTTTGCGAGCAATAAATAAAAAAAAAACTTTTTATTGCTTGGTTTGGTTAAGTAGTTGTTGGTTTGCATTAGTAACTAGGAAAAGTTTTTCCTTTATAAGTTATTGGTTGTTTACTTAGGACAATAAGTAGCTCGTAGTTGAGAGAAATCCTGTTTTGAGTTTGTTGTTCAAAGATCTTAGAAAAAAAATTTAGTTTGAAAAGGTTATTAAGAATTGTGTCAAGAAGAAGTTTTTTTGTTTCCAGCTTTCTGTTTATTTTTTCTTTCATCTCTCGAACATCATTAGTTTCACTTCCATAACCTTTCACTTAAGACAAGCCATAAAAAATTAAAGATTAATTAAAATCAACTAGACTTTATGTTTGTAGGGTCCATCAATTAGTCTAGGCTAGAGCCTTCATTTAGGTTGGAGAGGAAACTCTTCAAGGCTGCAAAACATACATAAGAGTATGTGCTAGGGAGTGTTAAAAGCCCAGTATTGTGAAATTTATCCGGGACCCCCCTCTAACACAAGGGATAAACACGAGGTCACATTTGGAAAGGTAGTGGAGATAACCCCTACAAAGACGAACCAATCATAGTGGAGAACACATATAGAGGGCTTGTCTTGGGATTTCGTTGATTGCATTTTCCACAGAGCTTCGTGGGTCTCGAAACCATTCGAGGTCCTCAGTTGTCTTCCGAACCACTTGCTTTTGATACCCTTGACAGGTTTCGGGCTCGATACCCTACTCATTGTGGTCTACTCAACTGTCGACTGTACCCACCTGGCAGGGATGATTTTAAGGATGGAAAATTATTTTAAAATGTACAAACCTTGGCTAATATTACTTATCCTTCATATGCCAACTATAAATGTTTGGTGATATTTTTGTAAAAATATTCAAATTTCTAAGGATTTTATATAGTTTTTATAAAATTTTGGTGATTTTTAAGGTAAAATCATTTTATCCTATAGAATTTGGGAGAATCATTTTTAAAATAGCAAATCTCGTTTTTGGAAAAACCATGGAAAATTAGCCCATGAGTGAAATTTATCCCCTAAAATTATCCATGCCACCTGGTGACTATTCGCGCACTGGCAACCTAGTTTCCTATATTTTTTAGAGACATACACAGGTGACTGCGGGGGTATACCACGGTACCTAGGACATACATTGGGCCATGCTTTGCAGAGTATACCCGGAGGGTGCTTCCTTGTTTGATTTGCACTTGCACCGGTAAGTTGCTCTAGTGTTGGTTGCTGTAACTGTTCTTCCAACTAGTATAGTGTTTGCTTGTTTTATCTTGTAAGGACTTTTTATAGTGTGTGTTGTTTTTGAATGAATATAAATCCCTAGTGTGTCTTTGATCTTCTCACACAGTGGAGGATCATGAAGGATTCATGGCCTACCATCGGTTACACTAAAGCCACCCCTGCCAACACTAAGGTGAAAGCTAGACCAACAAGGGTCTTTTGAAGCGACCGGGTCACAGGAAATTGTGCCCAACCAACATCTGGAGGAACCAACTATTTCAGACCTTGGAGCAGAAGCTCTTGTTCCACCCAAAACTCGAACCACTAATCTTTTGGCACCCATCATCGTTTAGATTTATCCTTTCATGCGGCAGACAGTGTCACACATAGCAATGGAAACAAATGTTGCCACTTCTTCTAGGAATTCTTTTATTCCCACTACGACTGTCACCACAGGGGGTGTTCCACCTCCTAACCCATCGTCGTCGGTCAGAGCCACCATGGTCTCAACTGCCTCTACCTTGAGCAGTGGTCCGATTCCGTCTTTGGTGGCGACCACTGCTCCTTTCACACGGAGTGCGACAGGCCCTCCATTCTCATATGGGAAGCCTAGCTTAGGTACAAGCCCTATACTATCCTACTCCACTTTACAGACTTCAGGTCTATTGGCAGGGAGCTCTAACGCTCCTTTGCAAGGACCCATGGGGGGCACTTCAGCTCCCTTTGACGCTTTCCCTTACGGGGGAGGTCATATACCTCCTTCATCCCCTTCGCTAAGCGGTACCCACCAACAATCCATTGGGACAAACATACACCATAGTTCATTTGGACTAGGGATTCAAGGACCACATTCTCATAATACGTTGGTAGGGTCGACACCATTTTATGTGTTCATTGCATTTGGTAACAACGCTTTCTCGTCAGCTCCTTTCCCGACTGGGAGCAACCCCGGTTATGGCCAACCTAATCCTATGCAGGGTACTATTCCTACACAGGGGAAAACCCAAGAACTTCTTCCACATCAGGACCTTGGAATTCTTGGAAAGGATCAGTTCGCTCATCAGGAATGTCGATCTGGGACAATTCTTTTCACAACCAATGGAACCTCGGGCAAGGTGCAGTACCTGTGCCCATGGGATCGGCATGGGGAAACCCTTCCCAAAGTCCTCCTAATGTAATGCATGCCCAACCATATATGTCCTATTTCGGGAATCAACCGATGATGTCTCCTCAAACACAAAATTTGTATGCTGGCCATGGCCATGGTTTTTACCAAAACCCCAGCCAACAACCCAACTTTTCCTTGCAACCTAGTGCCAGTCAAACTCCAGGCCCCTTTTTCCATGGTTATCATCAACAACCCAAACTACCTTTCCTGGCAACCTTGCATTTGACAGAATTAACAAGGTTGTTGAACGAACCTATCTATCACGATTCGTGTTGGCCCCCTATGCCGACAAAGTTGCCTTCGGATATACCAAAGTTCAAAGCCAAGCCTAACAAATATCCAAGAGATCATGTGACTATTTTCCACCTTTGGTGCTCATCTAATTCGTTGAAAGATGACTCCATATAGTTGTGATTGTTTCAATGTACTCTCATTTGGAGTGCTGCGAAATGGTACATTGAGCTCGACTGCTCAAGATACTCCTCGTTTGGCGAATTGGAAATGTATTAGTTTGATTAAGGTGCCCATTCCACTACCATTCCTACTAGAGTGGTTCCTTAAGTCTTTGGTTCCACAGTTATCCAAAGATGTCACAATGTCAGGAGTGTTTTCCGAACAAGATGCAATCATGAGAGCTCAACATCTTGAGCTAATCTATTCTCAGTTTGGTCTACTGTACGAGATCTTTCCAGATGCGCCAAGATCAATACTTGATAAAACTAGATAGCAAGCTGGACCACATGTCAATGGTATTGTTGGTTCAGCACAAACAAATCCCATTGATCAAATGATGAAACAATTGCAGCAATTGTCTATCCAGCATACGATGGCCAGCCAGACTATTGTTCTGGCTTCTCCCCCTACCCAAACATCAGATGTAAATAGTGTGCAATCGACAAATCCAAAGGCCGCCCAACAGCCTGATGGAAAGAAAAAACAATGTAAGAAGAGTAAGGGGGATAAGAAACCCACTAATAATGCGGGTGGGGGAAACACCAAAAAAGGGAAGTTGAGGTATCTGTGTAATCTGTGTGTGAAAGACCACCTGACTCAAAAATGTCCTCAGCTTGCATAGGCCCAAAATTTATTATCATAGTAGCATCCAACTGTGTTAACAAACCCTTTTCAACATGGCCAAAATATAACTCAAGCCTCCAAAAGAACAGAAGGGGGCAGCCAAGGACCCCCTCCATCTTCAAACAATCCTGCATTCATGAATGTGTATAATGAAAGGTGATGCCTATATATCAACTAGAGCACATGATTACAACAAGCCAAGAACCTCTGAGAAAGGTAAAGAAGATGAAACCCCACCTCTTCCTCTCCAGATCGAGAAGATGTTGGGAGAAACCATGACATGCATTCCAAAAGGTGCATTTAAGAAAGCTTCGCACAACCCAAATTTCGAGGGCTTCCTAGAACTACTCTATGGTGGAGGATTTGTCTCAAATCCCTTACGCGATGTCTTCTTTGGAAGTCCTCCAAAGCTGCCCTTCCCAGAGAAAGGCTTTGTTAGCCGCTTTAGGATCCACCGAGACTTGTAATCCGGGTAAGATCATGCTTGATATGATTGATTTAAAACCTCGTCTCCCTTACCACATAACGTTCCAGATAGTAGTGGCTTACACCACAAAAATTTTTAATCGAAACATTTTTGGCATAGTGGTTGATGAGGGTGCCTCAACATGTATAATGTCTTTGGTGTGTTGGAAGGCCATTGGCCAGCCTGTTTTGTCTCCGTCACCTACTCTTCTTACTGCTTTCGGTGGTCATTCATTCTGACCACATGACATTATCCCCTTTTTTCCCATACAGTTAGGAGGGAAAACCATGTGTGTCGAGGTTTAAGTGGTCGATGCATATCTCGACTACAATCCCTTGTTAGGAAGGAGTTGGACCTATGCTATGCAAGCAGTAGTCGCTACAGTTTTCTGGGTCTTGTTGTTTCCACAGGAGGGTCAGATTGTGACTGTTGATCAATTGTCTTTCTCCCATCCTGACCCTTCATTGGGGGCATATGTGGTCCCAATGATTGATAACCCTCAGCTCGGTGTTGTCAACATAGGGGTTGGTTTGTGTCCACCTTTGATGGGAACTTTCGATTACCCACCTCCTCAAAACGATGTTAAGTTCATATCTGACCACCATAAGGTTGAGGTGTTCCAAGTTTTTTCATTTCACATGACTTACATCAACGATCTGTGGATTCTTCCTCCCCCATCAGCCATGATGGAAGGGACAGGGCACCATGGTATGTCCATGCCCTTGTCCGTGGCAGAAGTAGCGTAGTATTTAGTCCAGCAAGATTCTATCGACCTCGATTCAACTCCTGCATAAGATTTAGATCCAATTCTAGAGCCTATTTGGGCTCAAGGTTCCCTCGTTGATACAGATTCTTTAGACTTAGTCTTTCCCACAGACGAAGCAATCATGGAAGCAATGACTAGTCTGAACAAACCCTGGGACAATATCCATCATAGATCTTATTTCCTCCTAGAGTTAAGAAGAATTGAGGCAGGGAAATTCACCTTGACTATGACTGGAGATAGGTCTTGTTCTATTAATCCTTTGGCTACACATGTTGTTTATGTCAAGGGTAATATGGAAAAAATCACCAAAACTATACCTATAGACATCTCCAGAACCCCTGGAGTCGTGGAGAATATTTTCGTCAAAGCTGACTGCTCCCCCAAAGAGATTCAAATCTACACCGATTTATTTAAGGAATTCCATGACATTTTTGGTTGGTGTTACGAGGAAATTCCAGGCATCGATCCAAAAATTGTTGAACACGAAATAACGACTTATACTGATGCTAAGCCAGTTCGACAGAAGATTCATCCAGTTAATCCTAAGAAAGCAACAGTTATTAAGGTCGAAGTGGAGAAACTGCTCAAGGGAGGTTTTATCTACCTCGTCTATTTGACCCAATGAGTGTCAAACCCCATGCCAGTTAACAAAAAACAGGGTACGATTCGCGTATGTACAGACTTCCATGATTTGAACAAGGCATGTCCAAAAGATAATTTCCCCACACCATTTATTGACCAGATAGTCAATGAATGCACAGGTTGCTAGGCCTTTTCTTTGATGGATGGTTTTTCAAGATATAATTAGATACAAATCAAACCCGAAGATCAACACAAAACAACATTCATTTTTCCATGGGGTACATTCACGTATCGTAAGATGTCGTTTGTTCTGAAAAATGTTGGCGCTACCTTTCAGCAGGCCATGTCTTTATCTTTTCATGATCTCAAACATATCATCGACGCCTGCTTACATGATTTAGCATCATGCTCTCATAAGAGAGATGATCATCCCACACACATTCAACTTATCTTTGAGTGATGTCACTACTTCCGGATTTGCTTGAATCCCAACAAATGCAGTTTTTGCGTGACGTCAGGCCGTTTGTTAGGTTTCATAGTTTCAACAACAGGGATCATGGTCGATCCTTTTAAGGTTGAGGCAATAGTTCAATTTCCTCCCCCGCGTACAATCCTTCAACTTCAGAGTCTAGAGGGAAAAGCGAAATTTTTGCGGCGTTTCATCACAAACTATGCTGAGATCACAAAGGGCTTTATGCGCTTATTGAAGAAAGACGTTCCTTTTCATTGGGACGATGCTGCTCAACACTCCTTCGAAGTGTTGAAACATTCCCTCACAACTGCCCCTCTGCTTCGGTGATGCAGGAGCATCCACGACTTTATCAAGTGAGCCAGCACGTGGAGCAAAGAACAGCTGGACCCCGTCAGCCTTCAAATTTTGAAACATTGTAAATATGGCTGCGCCAAACATAAATACGTGATGTGATGAAGCGCACTTAGGCAATGTAATGGGCCTTGAGCGGATAAGATCTCGTCCTTAGTAGCTGAGGCATTTATGTAGATTTATTGCAAGTAGATAAACTAATTAACTATAGATTAGACAGTTTAGCTTTCGAGAGGGAAAACAGAATATAGGCACCCTCCATTGTATGGTTGATTATTATTCACATTCAACATTCAACATTAGAGAGCAAGGGAGAGCAGAGCAGAGATCTTGTGAAGAAACTCCATGTACAGACATT
>JASDQU010301039.1:2030-13789 GCA_032191745.1 Picea mariana
GTTTTTCATTAAGTTGTCCAATTAAGATCTCTTCTATTTTTTTGACTTCTTGGAGTTGATTCTTCAAGTCAATGATGAATTGTTCATTTTCCTTGACTGTTTTTTAGATTTCTCTTTCTCTTGATTTATGTGCTTCCTCAAACTCTAGTAATTGTCCTTTTAGTGACTTAGTCTTCTTTTTATACCATTTGATCTCTTCTAGAGCCTTGAGCAATTCTGCTTCAAGATCTATTTCACCTTCCTCTTCATATTCTTCATCCATATCAAAAGTATTTTTAGTATGATTATCATGTTTCTCTATACCCATAAATAGATGCTCTAATTCTTCTTCTTCTTCTTCACTTTCTTCAGATGAGTTGTTTTCTTCTTTGGTGTAGAAGGTCTTCTTATTTTTGTGAACTTTATTCTTGTTTTTTATTTTTATCTTCTTGTKCTCTTTGCAAGTTTCTTCATCATCACTTTCTTCTTTTTTTGGACGGGGACATTTGTTGGMAAAATGACCAACTTTKCCACAGTTAAAACATTTAAGAGGTAGTTTTCCTTTGAATTTACTAGTTCCTTTATTAATTTTTTTCATGAAGTTTTCTATGTCTTYATAAAATATCTCTGATTGATCTTCATTGGACACCTCCTCCTGATTATTTTTAGCTTTTCTTGCTTCGAAGGCCATTTCCCCTTTAGATGTCCTTTCTTTCTCATTCCTCATCTCATAGGCTATGAGGATTCCATGGATCTCATCCATAGTGAGTTTTTCGAGGTTATCTCTATACTCTAAGTAAAGATCTTGGCATCATATCTCATAGGAAATTATCTCAACACTTTCTGAACAATATATTTATCTTCTATTATTTCTCCTAGTGCTCTTACTGAGTTGACTATTGTGTCTACTCTCTGAAGATATTCTGCAATATTTTCTTCTTCCTTCATCTTTAGATTTTCAAACTATGCTATGTGTGTTTGAAGTTTGGATTTTTTTTACCTTTCTATCTCCTTCATAAATAAATTTAACTTTGTCCCGTAATTCTTTGGCTAATTTGCAGTGCATTACTTTTACAAATACATTTATGGATAATCCACTTAAAATGGCATTAACAACCCTTGACTTGTTATCGCATAACTTCTTTGCAACAACATTAGTTGGTGGGGAAGATGGTGTAGTGTATCCATCTTCTATAGATTTCCAAACATCAAATCCAATTTCCATCAGATGACTCTTCATCCTTATTCTCCAAAAAACATAGTCATGTCCTTTGAAAAATGGTGTTATTTTGGATGACATTCCTTGTTGCCGATCCATTGTGTCTTAAGTATATACCTTCCAGTGGTTAGACTATTGTGAAGGAACCAAGCTCTGATACAAATTGTTATAAATAATGAGAGGGGGGTTGAATTAGTATTACCTTTTATCCAATTAGTGGTCCTTTTTGAAACTTTTTCAACCAAAATAATAAATTAACAATGAATTTAAAAATAATTAATTAATTATTACTAACAAGAATTACAATGTCTGTATAAAAACAAGTTGTGATTATGAAGGACACCAATAATTTTTAGAGCACCAAATCTAGGAGGCACAAAACCCCTTCTTTTTATGAGCACCTACTCAAGGAAGCTGAAACTACCTTCTTCTTCAAGCACCAACTTGAAAGGAGGCACCAACACTCGGGTTGTTTCAGGATTCTATTTGAAGAGGACTACAATCCTTCCTAGCTCCTCCCTTCCACCCACACTGCACAGTTTTTCTCTACAATTTATTCTTGTGACTCTGCTTTAGGTAACATATACTTAGATTTTTATAGGAAAATTCCCCTAYGAACGGGTGAATATCCTCTTGGATTCTAGACCCCTACTACCAAGACAAAAAGATKAAAATGGACACTAACATCCCTTTAAATGTAGTTAAACTAGTCAAAGGAAAAAGAGGAAGAAAGTATGATGTAGCTTTTTCTGAAGATTTTCCTCACTTAATCGAGGCTGAACTTGATCTCCAAGATCCTTAGTGATATCTGAAATCTAATGGACAMTGAAKAAAACACAGACTTCCTACTCTATCAAGATTAGTTTAAACTAAATTTATCCATAATAGACAAGTATATGCAACAATACACAAACTTGAAGGAAATAGGCCAAGCATATATTAATGAGAACATTAAAAGGTACTTACAATCTATATATGCAGTTGCAGCAAACTCTCCAAGTCCTCCTTGTCCAACCCCTTTCTGAAAAGATCCACCATCATAATGAAAATACTTTTGTTGATTATTCTCATCCTTTTCACCATGAGAATGCCTCCTTTTATAGGATCTGAGAGGCTCAACCACCTTAGTTATATTTGGAATAAGTTGAGGATATGACTCCATCAATTGTGACATCTCCCTTAGATGCAACCTAAAGCTTGGATTCGAGCCAAACCAACTTGAATCATCTCTAGTTGTCTTTAGAGAGAAGGGGTATTTCCTCCCATGATTATCTCAACCAATCAAAGCTCCCTCAGAACAGGAAATAGAGCATTGCAATGCTCTCTACTAGATGGACAGAAAGTGCTAGTGCTCCCTGCATATGAGCAGGGGAGCGTTGATCTTCCAAAAGTTCATTAAGATGACCAATTCTCAAGGCAAAACATTTTGTTTAGTTTTTCAAATGATGTGGTTTCTCCTTCCAACATGTTCTACAGGATGTATCAAGTGTTTCCATGGTGTCGTTCACAATGTGACATGTGCAAAACAAAAATGTGACATATGCAAAATAAAAATGCGACATTTACGACACTTGTGACAAAAGTGTGACAATGAGAATATGACATTATCGAAGTGATGAATTTTGACGTGTAACAGATTCCCCCCCAAAGTGTGAAGTCAGAAGTGATGATTGAAATGCTTTGTAGATTTTCAAAGCAAGGGTATGGAGTTAGAGAACCTGGTAGAAGCTACAAACAACCATCAAAAAAATGTCATCATGTGTTTTAAACCCAAGGCATACATACCAATCCTTGGGTAACAAAGAACTTAAGGTATGGTCACCAATAAATACAATGTGGATCCATGATGTTACTGACTAAGGGTATAGCCACCAAAGATACAATGTGGATCTATACCTCTATGAAATGAACTGATCATAGCCACAAGAAATAAACATTGGAGCTAAGAGATGATAAAACATAGCCACAGACCAATACAATGTGGATCTATGTGATAGTTTATATGTCATCATGCTCAAATGATCTCCTTCACAGCTTAGGAAAAGAAGATAATAGAGTGAATGCTCAACCCAGGGTCTTCATCCCAATCTCAATGTGGTATGAATCTATCCATGTGAATAGATGTTTTGATGTCGAACATGGTAGAAACCAATTGATTATCGGTCATTGAGTTAAATCGTTAACAAGTGCGAGGGAAATCACCAATGAYGTTAATGACTCCAAAGGTACCCTAGTACAATCCAATGAATTTKAATAAATGAGATGAAGTTGAACATTCGTGGAATCATCCGATCAAAGGTCAATGATGTAAACCTACTTTCAGAGGAGAGGAGGCCTTCCACTGAGGCATGTAGGTCCCAAGTTACTAATTGGTTTCTAAGTCTAATTCCCAGATGATGTGTTGAAGTCGACAGGAAAAGACTCGTCAAAGGAGGACCTTGATGTATCCCCCATAATCGACATGAAACTAACATAGGAAAGAGATGTAAGATGGTTAATAAAATGAGTATGGACTGACACAGGTATTAAAACTGGAAATTTGTGATGGTGGACTCTCAAGGCAGATACCTTCCTTAAACATTGAGGTACGACATGAGACTTGGCAGCATAAACGTAATGTGGACCAAAAAATAATGTAGCGGATGTTGTGATATTCATCGGATGACCCAAAGGAGTTAAAAGACTCATAGGATTGGTTCAGTGAAGAGGTTTAGCAGATTATCCAAGTGTTCAAAATGCAGGTAAAACAAGTTTCATGTTCAAGGGTGACTGCAAGAGTTACTTGTAAAAATTATTAAAGACAACTTGACCTACTTCCTTCAATTCCCCCCGCCCATCCAGATAGACGAGTACCTCTTTTTATTGTAATGAGATCGAGGAGGATAACACATGCTTTATATAACTCACCTTTGATAAGTCCCTCTTCCTTTGTTTAACGAACTAGAAGAAGTAAGGGTTCGGTCCCATATGGGCCCTTCAATGTGTGATTTTAGTGAGTCCAGAAAAGGAAAACTTGGTGGCTTTTCATGTTTAGAAAGTATGAAAAGAACTTAAAGTCGACTCCAAGGTTGTCCTTTTTCGTAATTTTAGTCTCTGAAGTCCGAGAAAGAGATAAATTGCTACGCGGGAGATGCCCTTTCGAGGCCTTTATTGAGTGTGAAAGGAAGTAAGATCACTCGGTGATCTTTTCATATTTAGAGAGTCTGAAAAGAGATTAAATATGACTCCAATGGTTTCCTTGTTTGTGTAACCTTTACGAGTCCAAAAAAGTGATAAAAGTCTACTCGGTTACATTCTCATGTTTTTTTTAGCGCGAGAAAGAACAAAGATTATGCTCATCAGTGTCACAAGGTTGTCAAAATGATGTTGCTTTAAATCCTGTAAATATAAACAGTTTTGGGCCCAAAGCATTAGTAACTTCTTGAAAAAATATTAAAAACCCAAAAAGGACTTTATATTAATGAGAAATAACAAAAATCAAACCTATCAAATAGTGAAATAGGTCAAAAAATTCATTTACCATTTGATTTTTACTAAACTCTTCCACATTTGGAATTTTCCACCTTTGGGAGGAGTTTTTCGAGGTGCGACTACAAGAGTTGTGATTGATCATTTCCAGTTCCATCCAGACTATGGTTGTCATATTTCCTTTCTCATCATTTTGTATGGTTTTATTCTATGTTTTAGCTTATGTTTTGAGCGTTCAAGGTTATTTAGGAAGCCCTTAGCACCAAACCAGATAGACGCTCCCTCAAAGGGATAAGGGGAGCGTCGATTGAGATTTTAGCACCCTGGTGCACATGCTTAGGGAGCACTAGCACTCTGTAGGCAAATTTAAGGGAGCGCTAACGCAAAACTCAAAAATCTTTTGTCTTTTGGGCTAAAAAGAAACAATTTTCTTCCATAAAAATTTGACTAAAGATGTTTAAATGTTTGTATTTGAATATTTCACCAGTCATTTATCTATGATAGAGTGGAAAGAGAAGGAACATGAGTTTGATGACATTTCCTCTCTTCAAATCCCTCAAGCGAGGGAAAATTTGTGAAACTGTTGGTTACTCAAGTATTTTAAGCTCCAAAACATGAGGAAGGAAGTATTATTACTTGATTACTTGATTGGTTTATGGGACAATGTCAAACAAGCATTTCTAATCAGACAACATGCGCTCAAGATTGAGATCGATGATGTCTATTTTCTAACGAGGCTCTTGAGTAGAGGGGATCCTATCCTCTTGTTCAAACACCAGGAAACTACTCAAACGATTGAGGCATATGTTGTTGAGCATTGTATATCGGGATCGCGATTAGTAGGTGTTTGAATCGTGATAAAAGATGTAACAGACTTGGCACTTCGGTCGATTTTATTCTCCATCACCAAATTGGTGGGTAGTACTAGTGCTCAATTGACCTCAAACACTATTACATATAGGATAAAAAATCGATGAACTATTACGACGATTGTGATAAAATCAATTTTTTTATCGAAAAAAATTTTAAAAAACCAAATTTTACTATTTTTTTTAAATTAGTCCCAATAACGTCAAATTTCCGACGTGTTCTAAGGTCGTTGGAAGTACAACACCCAGTTTCGACACTTTAATATATCCGTTTGTAGGTCAAAATAATGGTCATTGACTTCAAAATGGTCAACCTTAATTTAGGGTTATAGTCGTCGGAATTCCGACAATGACGAATCTATAAATTAGTTAATTCGAACTGAATTTCAACTAATTTGTTATAGTTGCGACATCTTTTATGTGTTATAGCTCTGCTAATCTTCATTTTTATGTGAAGGTTTTCTTTTTGATTAAGAGATCGAACTGATCTTTGATCTACAGAGATTAGTTTTGTGATCATTGTTCAAGGCATGCAAGAGGATTTTAGACTTTGAAGGTTAGTTAAATATTTTTTTTCTTTTGTCTCCTTTAATATTTTATAACCTTATACATTTATGTAGATTTTATGTCGTCTGTGAACATGCTAATTTTTCTATGCTTATATGTGACTTGATCTCTTGCCCTAGTTCTATTATGTTGTTTGATTATGTTACTTGGTTATGGTGAATCTTTGAAGCTTATGTGGTAAAATATATTGTATGGTTTGGTCTATTTCATTTCAAGAATCGAACAAATCTAGCACATCATCACTGAACTTCATAACATAATCGTCTCAATATTTTGGTTCTGGTGAAGAATGTGGAGATATTATGGACAAGGTGATGAGAGATGTTATTTCCCTTGCGCTAAATGCGGGAGCACAAAAGTCAGAAGAATTTTAATACAAACAGCTGTAAGACATTGCAAAACCCATGGGCACGTTGAAGGTGGACTGAACGAATATCGTCCCTTGGTAAACTATATATTCATTATTATATCTTTATATTGATTGTATTTACAAAATTTTATATTGTTTAAATATTTCTTATGCAGTACACTAATTTTTCATGACTGTTTGTAATTATAAAGTTAGGTTGGCCCCCTAAGCGTCCAAATGCACCAAGTACTAGCAGAAATGATGTTGTACTACAAGGTGTCGAGGAATTTGGAGTGTCGAATATTGAAGATCAAGTTAATGATCCTATGGAAGAAGATGAAAATAATAATAATATAGTTGAAGACGATGGGATAAATGAATTGATCCAAGACTTGTTTGCTCAACCAGACGAGGATGATGATGAGGACATTGGTGATCTTGACATATCTCTGCTAAAGAAGGCAGAAAAACCACTTTATGAAGGTTCAAAAGAAAATTTTCTTTCTGCTACATTATTGTTGGTGAACTTAAAGGTTTTGAATGGTTTGTCAAACAGTTGTATGACACAGATCCTAAGGTATGTAATATGGTTCATCGTCACTTATACATAAAGGTTCATTTTTTTGCTTGTTTTTAGTTTTAATTTATGTTTGAAATAAGAATTAAATATTTACAAATTATAACATTCTTTACACTAATTACTTATTTTTTATGTCATAGATTGTTAGGTGAATTTATGTTACCATAGTCAAATATTTTACCTCGCACATATCGAGATTTAAATGCCATTATGAAAGAAATTGGAATGGAGTATCAAGTTATAGATACAAGTCCCAATGATCATATTATATACTATGGACAACATGCGTCAAAAACAGAATGCCTGCAATGTCAGACCAATAGATATCGAACTGATCAACTAACAAAAAAGGTGCCTCGTAAGGTTCTTCGTCATATTCCCATAATTCCACGTTTGCAATGACTGTTCCGGTGTGAAAGCACAACACAGTTTATGGATTACCATGCACATAATAGAAGTGGAGATTGTGTTCTTCGAATGCCTGTAGATGGTTATTCATTTAAGGAAATTGAGGAAAAATGGCTAGTTTTTAAAGATGAACCTTGTAATGTTAGGCTTTCATTGGCCACTGACGGTGTTAATCCATTTGGGGAGCTCAGGTCTATTTACTCAATGTGGCCAATTTTTGTTATCAACAATAACATTCCTCCTTGGATGTCAATAAAGAGGGAGCACATAATGTTGACAATGATTGTTCCAGGTATGTAATGTTATCATTAATTTTTCGAATGTAAGATTTTATTTGTATTTCTTGTTGCATAATATCTTGTATTTATTTATTTACTTATATATGCACATCACATTAGTAATTATGTGTAATTTCAAACAATTAGGTAAGTACCAGGTTAAAGATATGAATGTATATATCGAGCCTCTCATCGACGAGTTACTAAAGTTATGGGTCGGCATCACTATGTATGACGTTTGTAAAACAATAAGGCAGAAGGAATTTCAATTCTGTGGAATACTTGTATGGATAATTCATGACTCCCAAAGACTAACACATTTTTGTGGTATGTAACAATCCATTGCACTTTAATTATAGTATATAATTATTTGAAGATACCATGCTGCATGTTTTTTTAAATAATCCCCTTCATATAATTGACATAATTATTATTAATCCAACTTTTGCAAGTCTTCAGACAAAGGGTAGATTTGCATGTCCAGTTTTTGGTCCTAAGATCAAATCTCAGCATTCAAAAACTTTAGGAAAGGAGGAGTTTGATGAGTATAGGCACTTCCTCTCTAAGAACCATAGGTATCATACTATTGAAAAACATCTTTTCAATGGGAAAGAAGAGACCGGATTAAAACCACGAAGAATGACACCTCACCTATGGAAGTTGGAATATAACAAAAGTCGTCGAGATGGTATATTGCAATTTGTTTATGTAATATTGTATATGTAATGTTATGAATTTTTATTTTATTGAATTTATTTTATGCTTCATCAATGTCATGAAGGTATTAACAATGGGCTCCCACAAGGAATGAAAAGTTATCCCTCTTAATTCATGAGGTTTCCCTACTATCAAGACCTAAAAATAGCTCATTTGTTTGATACAATGCATATCGGGAAGAATGTGACAGAAACATTATGGCGAATCATAGATGGTAGGAGGGATAAAGAAAAAGTCATCAAGATTTGTAGTGGCATTCAGGAAGCCAATCATGCAATGCAAAGTGGGATCCAATCAAATAGCGATGGAGATCGAAATAGCCTTCCCTAGTTATTAACAGAGCAACAAAGCAATGATGTAAAAGAGGTCATTGGGAGATTAAAATTTCCCATGGGTTTTTCTTCAAACATAAATAATATCTTAACAAAAAAAGGTGAATTTGGTGGGGTAAAAACAGATGATTGGCATACCTTCATTAAGGTAATTATTTTTCTATATATATATATATATATATATATATTGGTATACATATTTTTAGTTTTGTTTTGTTATACTTTCGAATCAAATAATGATCGATTTTGATTGTTACAGTATGTTCTACCTCTATCTCTCGCAGACCACTTCGACAACAACGTCAAACAAAGTTATATATGATCTTGGAAAATACATGAGGTAAGTAGTAAATTATATGCAAATTGTTTTTTCCAATTTGTTATTCAAGATATTAATGACATATGTTGTACTTATAATGTAATATATTAATTTATATGTTTTGTTGAAACATGGTACTTGCTTGCAACATCGACTATAGATGGTTGTCATTGAAATAAAACCATCAAGAATATATAAAGTATTGGAAGAGAGAAATTCCTCGGCTAATGTGTGAAATGCAAAAGTATCTAACTCCGACATTTTTCAATGCACAAGAACACTACCTCATACACCAAGTTGAGGAGATTGAATTGTGTGGACCAGTACACACAAGGTCAATGAGGATGGTGGAGAGGCACCTAAAATCATTAAAGGCTTTGGTTAGACAAAGAGCACATCCCGAGGGTTCTATAGTGGAGGGATATATGCTATATCAATCGATGGTGTATATTAGTCAATATCTTCCTAACTTAGCCGCAAATATGCATGTGGATCGCATTTGGGATGTGAAGTCCATTAAAAAATTTGAAGGGGAGCACCTGTTGGGGAAAGGTAGAATGACGAAAGTGAAAGGTAATTAGATTTATAATACAACTGACTTTTCCTTTTTATGTGTATCGTACTTATTTAATTTTTGTTCTTTCATCAATTATTAATATTTTATACCTTGCTAACTAACATTTATTGGTGAATTATGATTTTCTGATACAGTTGGTCGAGAGTGGGATGCACTACATATATACATTGCAAACAATATTGATTGGATGAAGGTATGGATTGATAGATGCATACAACGTGAAGGTAGATTATCATGGGAAGGGGTGTCTACATTGGTTATAGAATCTCATCATAATGGAGATACCAATCTTACACAGCAGGAAATTGATTTAGCACATGGTTTGAAAGATAAACAGGGAAGCATGCTATTCATCCAATATAATTTCATTGTGTTATTTCATAAATTATTAAGGTTAGTGTCAATGTGTTTTTCCCATCCATACATTACAAGTTATGTGAAATATGTTTTATGTGTTTGGCATATTGCAGTTGAAACATCACAAGGCTATGTGGTGTAATGGTCGTAAATTTTGCATCAAAAAGTTGGACGAAAAGAGGAAAACTTCTGATTGTGGGATAACTGCAGTCTTCAAGGTCACTAATGTTTCCTCTAGAAGTGACAGACGTCTTGAAGTCTCTGAAAATCGATACTATGGGTATCTGGAGGACATACTTGAGTGTGACTTTAAATCCTTCAAAATAGTTTTGTTTGACATCAAATGGTACAGGCTACGAATGAATGAACGTGATCCTGATAGAACTGTTATTCTACATGATAACGGATTTACCATGGTTAATACAAGGTCATTTGAGCCAGGAACAGATCATTATGTTATTCCAAGACAATGCGAACAATTTTTCTACTCAGAGGTTCCAGGTAAAGCAGGTTGGTCATTTGTTGTTAGGTATGATCCAAGAGGAAGGTTGGTAAAGTATAATATTGTAGAGGAATAAAATGATCTTGAAGAAGAAGATGATGCAGAGGAACAGGTAGCCGATGTAGCAGATGTCTCAAATGAAGAGCCTGAAGGAGATTAACCAAATGTACTAGTAGGAGGCAATGCAGATCTTGATGATGATATCCATGATGAAGATATATTGCTTGGAAATGAGTACATGATGACGATGTTGATACGGTCAATCCTTAAAACACCTTATATGAACCAGATGATATGGATGTTCAGTTCAATGAAGATGATCAACTAGAAGATTGATGAATGTATTGAAATGTTGAAATATTGTATATATAAGGTCAGAAGAGAAGAGCAAGTGGGCACAAGTGGCAAGGGAAAGCTTAATTTGGAGACACTTTCTATTCATTCGAGTACACTATGTCAACCAAGGAAAACACAAATCATGTAAAGGAGGTACGTATTATTTACTTATTATTTATTATGTTTCTTGTTCAAAAATTTCTAAAAGAATTACATATCTCAAACCACTACACATGACCTCTCGAATTGATCCTGTGCCTTAGAATGTAACAAGACTAGTTGATGTAGGAAAGAGTCTTTGTGATTATGAAGAGTGCACTCTAACCTTTGTTGGAGGTTCTTTAATCAAAATGGAGAAAAAATTAGACTGATAGCAATATGGTAAGGMAAAAGGTTTGGTGTAGTACTCCATAGGATACAAAAATCCCTCTTTTTCTTTGATTTCTTAATCAACACCATAAAAATACTAGAGGCGGGCAACATTGACATGTGAATGGGGCCAATGTTGAAATTTTTTCAAACTGTATCTGTATGCATTTAAATTTGACATGGATAGGCTATTCTCATGCCTTAACGATATGGGAGGGTTTTTGGACTCAAATTTGACTTACACACCCACTTTATTCCATCATCATATCACCATGTAAACCATAAACCCTATTTTTCATATGTTCTGGTATATATGTTAATGATTCCAAATTTCATATTTGTATTTGACTCAAGGTACAACTAGCTTGTAAAGTATCAAATTTTAATTTCAAGTTGATAAACCAAATATGAAATGAATCCAAGCATCATTTGTTATCATCGCAAGAGAGATGAATGTAAATAATCTTGAGACGAAATAGCTATACTATTGACGAAAAAAGTTCATCGATAGTATAGCTAATTCATCGTAAGAA
>JASDQU010301042.1:0-13871 GCA_032191745.1 Picea mariana
GGTTAAACAGAGAGTTAGAATGATTTTGCAGGATTACATTTTTGAATAGAGATAGCAGTACCAGTTTCTGAGTAAGATTGTTTTTCTTCTATTTATGATTTCGTAGGAAATGCTCAGTTTCGAGTTAGTCATCAGAATTTAAATTCTTAGAATAGGTGTGTGCTTTATTTTTAGGATAGCATTCGAATAAAAGACTAGACGCTTGCCTGCACATACTGTGTATCAGCTCGAAGTATACTAGCCCTAGTTTGACAATTTAGTGATTCAGGACACTTAAAAGCTACAATTTAGCAGCCTGACAGAGAGCACATGAGGACATGTCAAGGATGTTGACCTTGACAGCACACACTATGGGGAGTTGACCCTAGTGTTTTTAGAGGGAGTAGCCTCTAGAAGTCCACATGGGAGTTCCATGTGTGACAAAAAATTTATAACTACAATGGTTGTGTACCACTGGAAGTGACTGTGTGTCACTAGATAGTAGTTATGTGCTACTAGCAGTGGTTGTGTACAGCTGAAGAGTGCATGTGTACTACTATGGAAAGATACCTCTAGAAATAAGGGGGAGTGTTGATGTTTCAACATTGGGCATACCTTCTCCTAGATTTCGCTACAGACCAAGGGAGATAGGATACATTTATCACAAAGTTTTACTTGTGGTAGATGGGCCTAGGTGTATTCCTTCCTTCATCATGACAAGGAATAATATGGACTTGAGGTTCTTGAGGTGCTTTCCACATGTCAGTTAGCATCGAGATGACATTTACTCACATGGGTGTATGTGTGATGAATTATCATAGTGTGTTTTTTGTCCTAGTCATGGTAATTTGACAAGGAATGATAAAGACTCAAGATGTTAGATGCTATCACATGCGGACCCAGAGTGAGCCTGATCCTAGAGCGAGTCATTTGGCTCAGAGGGAGAGATGTAGAAGGAGTTTCCCCTTGGTTCAGGTGAGAGAGAGACATATCCCAAGACTAATAGACAAGTGTTATGAGTCTAGGGTGAATTTTGTATACTTCATAGACAATCTTGGCATGATGCAGAATGTGTCCCTCGTTGAGAGGGAGTGTTGATTTTTGACAACATGGAGAAGAAATTCTATTAGATTAGTAATTAATAATATAATTATTCATTATTAAATAATATATATAATAAGTAAATGATAATGCTAAATAGTTATTGATTATCCAAGGGACGCATCCTTTCATAGATGGTCACCATATTTTCTCTATATATCGAACACTCATCATTGTAATAACATATTGAATATACAATATTATCTCATATAAAAAAATCATCATGTAAAACGAGAATGTTGTTCTTGAAAAATTGGAATAGGGGAAGTAACATGAAATTTTGTAGGTTGAAAACTCCATTCATCCATTGAATGACCAAAAGGGAGTCCTCATAAATGTGAAAATGAGCAATTACCTTTTCCCAGACTCAAAATAGGGTGAGCTCAAGAGATTTCATTTCACATAAATTATTTGGTTAATTTCCTATGCCAGCTAGAAAGGAAATGTTGTGATCTCTTGATAGGTGTAGAACACCCTAGATCCTCTCCATGGAGGATTTATTTGATATGTGCCATAGAGAAAATCCTAGGGCATTTCCTATTTATAGGATCAAGGAGTTTCCTTTCTAGAGAGTGTTCCTTTGTGATTCGAGGGAATGTTGATAGGATGTCTATTCTTTTCATGGCACATTTCAAAGGGACAATTTATTTATCTTCAAACAACATTGAGTTCCTTGCTAAATAGACCTCACATGCAATGGTAAGAGGAATGGATTTATAATTTGTGGTTTCTAGACTAGAATCTTTGGATTTTAGAGCTTCATTTATAGAATTTCCTCTCCATTCATTTTGCATCCATGTTATTCTATATACCTCCTTCCATACATTTGTAGTGTAATTGTAGAATAGTATAAGATGAGAATTTGATTCTGACTCAAGATTACATAGGAAACATCATCCTAGGCCTTCAAACATTATATTTTGGAGATTATCTGAGTGCCTTATTATTTAAAAGCAGCCACATGATCTTTTTTCTTTTGTCGGAAATTTAAATTTCCAAGGATTTTTTCCCCAATATATATGTGGGTCTTCCCTATTCTCTTATGTTAAAGCCTTATAAATAAACTCTGGCTCATACTTTCCACTTGGGTTCAAAGACCAAATTATTTGATAATCATTCTCAATTAGAGTCACAAGTGAGATTTAGAGGATTTTTATGTGATTTTCCTATGTTGCTACACCTTCCTCTCTGAGACTGATTTATATTCAGTATAACCATCTTTGCTACCCTATTATCTGGTTCCAGTAAGATATTTTTCTTAATGTATAGTAACCATTTCTTTGGAAATCAAAAATTAGGCGGGATGGGAGTTCTTTTGCTTACTTACTTCCTATCTAAGGGTCTAATCCAATTAGAAATTGTTCATTACTTCCAATTTTCCAAACTAGATAGTTTCCAACCAAGTGGAAAGTAGACAATATAGCTCTATTCCATAATAGATTCTTGTGGGAAATATTTTTCTTTGATGAATTGTGCCCAAATCCCTATGCCTTGTATGAGCCTATAAGAATTATTAGGCACAGGGGATTTTGAGAATAAGAATACGTTTTTCAACAACAAACCTCTAAGATATTTTGGAACAACTATCCTTTACCAAGAGGAAAGTACCATTTGTTTCTTCCCATCATCTATATACCAAACGAATTGGAAACACAATTTTCTAACGATTTTGGAACAACTAGAATTTTCCAAGAGGAAAGTACCATTTCTTTCTTCACGTATTCTTACCATCTTCTCGAGACCAAATGTTTACTTTTTTTCCATAATTTCTAAGAGCCATAGCCAATGTGATTTCCTATATTGATTCTCTTTTAGATGGAATCCAAGATATTTTAATCTATCTTTGAAATCACTTATTTGATAGGGAAAATTTTTGAGTGATATACATATTTCGATATCTTAGAGACCCCATAATAGTAGTGAGGATTTATTAGTGTTGATTTGCATCCCTATGACATCACAAAAGAGATATATGATCACATGATTTTTTTCTATTATGATCCTTGAACCCTCGCAAAAGATGAGTATGTAATACACAAAGATAAGGTGAGTTATGTTACAATATGGGCCTATATTTATAACTTTGAGGCTATCAGTGGCAGTGGCTTCCTTTAAAGACATGCTAAGTCCCTCAACGACTTGAATAAAAATAAGAGGTGATAGAGGGAAACCTTGTCTAATTTAGCATTGAACTCTGAATAAAGGAGATGCATAACCATTTAGAAGAATGTAAAAGGATGTTGAGATGATGAAAATTAGAACCCAAATGAAAAAGGAATGAAAGTATCTGATATGAATGAGGATGATTTTGAGATACGACAAAATTACTTGCTCAAAGGGATTTTAGAGGTCCACCTTTAGACTCAAGGATTTCTAGTTTCTTGTCTTAATTGAGTGGACTATCCCTTCTTGTTCTACTCCCACTACTTGTCTACAAGAAACAATTTTGGAAATTATTTTGTAAATAGAGCTATAGAGAGATATAGGCTTGAATATTTCAAATTTATAGGGATTATCAATCTTCAGAATCATGGAAAGAAAGGTAGTGTTTAAAGCTACTAGATTTTGACGTGTGGTATGAGAGTATTCAACCACTTTCAGAAGATAATTTTCGATGAAATCATAGAAGCCTAGAAAAAAATCATAGGAAGTCGATATGGACTTGAAATTTTGTCCTTTTGAAACATTCATAAGGTTCTGAGTAGTTCTCATTTGCTAATTTTAACCATTAGGCCTTGGTTATCCTCTTGGCTTATGAAGCTTGTGAAAAATGTTTTTATCTTGAGGATTTCTTTAGTCGTGGCTCTCGATTATTTATTAAAAAGAGTGTTGAAGTGTCACACCCGATATGATGGCATATTAAAGAAAGAATTTGTAACAACCCCAAGTCATTATGACTACATGCGACGCAAAGAAAGTGCACAGGTTTTTCTATTTTAAGCAGGAAGGCAATCAACGAAACAATACAACTTGATGAAGAACACAACTTACACATTCAAGAAATAAACAACAATGACCCAAGATACAAGAACATCATGCATCTGGATGAAAACATGCGATAATAAAGATAGATAAAAATGGCTACCCACCAAACAACACGACTTCGATGACCAGTAACTAGAAACCTCTACGTCGTGCAAACCCAATGCATTAAGGCATTGCAGAACCAAGTACCAACATCAATTACAACGAACAATTTTCCCCAACCGGGAAGCACAAGACTCTAACCAGGTTATCATTCGCATCTATTCATCAAGGTGCACAACAATCCCCTCATCAGGAACCACGTTGTCACCAGCAGTAGGCGTGAAAGTAATCAAGGCGCAACAGATTCTATTACAAACATACCTCAATTAAAGGACATGATTAGCCATCTATGAATTATTTCCTTGAGAATCCATTCTACAATAACATGTATTAATTAAAATCCTCTCTCTTGTTTTTTTTCAAGTCAATTATTAATTAATTAATATTTTATTAACAAAAGTGTCACTACAATTGTCCTTTACTAACATAATTCCTTGTAGAAGCCTAAGTTAATCTTTCAACCCTATCATTACTCTTCCCAAACATACATGCCTTATATTAAGATAAATGACATATCCACACTCTTATGCATAAGATAATGAGAAACTTGGGAAATGCATGACCCTAAAATGACTTATCACTATTAAACCACACTAATTGAAATCTATAACAATCATGTATATAATTACTCCATTAATTCATCCCAATACCTGGAAATATATAAACTCCTTTAATTCCCTTTTTGGTATCAACAATGATACCACTATCTAACATCATTATCACTATATATTAAATATATTTACTGTGATATCGTACTAATATCATTGTGATATATCATAAATAATATCACTGTGATATGCGATATCCTAAATAATATCTCTATCATAATATTAAATATATATACTGTGATAGCATAATAAGACCGATGAGATATATCATAAATAATATCGCTATCATAATATTAAATAGATTTACTGTGATAGCATAATAACATCGATGTGATATATCATAAATAATATTGATGTGATATCCTAATTAATATCGTTGTGAGAAGTGATATCCTAAATAATATTGCTATCATAATATTAAATCTATTTACTGTGATATCATAATAATATCGTTGTGATATATCATAAATAATATCATTGTGATATCATAAATAATATCGCCGTGATATGTGATAATCCAAAATAATATTGCTATCATATATATATCATTGTGTTAAAACCACTATGGTAAGTCGCAGAGGTAAAATCATACTAAAATCGCAGTGGTAAAAATCATAACTAAAATCACAGTCAATATATATGTAAATCGTCGTCAATGATATTGCAATTATAAATTCACTGTCATTGATATATACAGGATCACTGTGTAATAACAATCATGGATGAGATCATTGTAACACAAACATAATGCTATATATTACAAATGTCACTGTCAACAACCATATCATTGTTCAAATGAGATATTGTTGTGTAATAACAATCATGGATGAGATATCGTTGTGTGAATAATAATAATATATCGTTGTGTAAATATATCGCTATGTACTAACATTCATAGATGAGATATCGTTGTGTATAAGCCACAAAAATCATAGTGTGAATGTTGTGTAGTGTGCCACAAAAATCACAGTGTAAATGTTGTGTAATGTGCCATGAAAATAGTGGTGTGAATGCTCGGTAATGTGCCACAAAAATTGTGGTGTAACTGTTGTGTAAAGGATGCGTAAATCGCCTAGAAATTAGTGGTGTGAAGGATGAGTAAAGACTCCAAGAAAACTCAGACATAATCAATCACAAGAAAATGCAGAAGTAATCAATCACCATAAAATGCATATGTAATCAATCACAAGAAAACACAGAGATTTACCATTCAAGCACATAGATTTATCAGAGTTTAAACAATTAAAACATAGAGTATAATTAGAGTTTAATAAATCAAGACATAGAGTTTAATCATAAGAGAAAAACACAAAGATAAGTAAGGGACAGATAGCTCGGAAAAATTTATCGTTCACTTATTATCCATGCATAAGAAAGTAGGGAATTTGAATATATAAGTCTTTAAACATCGGAGTGACAACCATCGATTCGGTTCCTGGACGGCTGCTCAGGCACAGACTAATAACTTAACGGATAAGGGACAAAGATAAAAACACATTTTTTCTTCGTATTAAATCAATAAAAAAAAACGCAAAGAAGTCATTGCAATCAGATTTTGGGTTCACCATGGGAAATCAATTCAAAATACAATGAGCATAAGGTTAAGATGACATTAAGTTCTCTAATCATAAAATGTTAGGCTCAACAAGACAAATTGTTGAAAGATAAAATGAAATCTCTGGATACTGTTATGCTGAATAAAAAATAATATTTAATAGAGTAGAAGTATAGTACTGAAGGCACAAGAACAATATTAAAATACCATTCAATAAAAATATACACATGCTTACAATAGCCAAATGCAAAAGCTCTAAGTCGTTGTCCTGCGTGTGCTCTGCTTAGCTCCCGCTTGTCGACCAATGTGACCTCACCGGTACCTCCGAGCCAATGCTAGGGGTACTCTTCTTCCTCCTGAGCCCCCCAAGACACAAAGGGGCCACACACATAATACCAGATAGTGCTATCACCCAACTCACCTCGCAAGGTCAAGCTACCACTCGTTACCCGAGCTGGGTATCCCAACTCCCACAAGAGAAATTTTAGTCAAGATAAAAATTCAGCAGCATAACATTACACAAAAAAAATGAGATTTCCATACTCCCCCTCCTCCATCCTTTTTATAGAGGTTGAAAGTAATTAGTTTCCCAAATTATTATAAAATTATTTTTTCATTAAATTAATTTCGAAAATTCTTCCTCGTACACATGTCGCCCGATCCCCTAGTTGTACCAGAAAATCAATTTTATTAATTAATTAATTATTCCTATTTCCCTCATCCACCTAAGAGAATTCCTAAAAACACTCCTCGGTGTCCCAAAATTCCCTTACACTTCTTAAATGACTTATGCCTTACTTAATTCCTAGTTGAGTTCATAATTAGAAAGTTCCAAAGGAAAGATTCCTTACTAAGTTAGACATTCAACTTTTTCTTTATGTTTCCCATTTTCCTCAAGTTTCTTATTTATTTTAAGTTTACACCTTTTTCGTTTTTAACTAAAAATGAATTTAGCAATCATAGATAAAACAACCATTTTCCCTTTTTCCTTTTTAATTAAAAATTAATTTAGTAAGTGTAGATAAAAAAAACAACCATTTACCCTCTTTTCTTTTTAACTAAAAAATAAATTATCAAATGTAGATAAAAACAACCATTACCCCTTTTTAAAAATTTAATCCACCATTATAATTTTGAATTTAATAAATAAGTTTGAATTCATTACCCCCCTTCTTGTTACATGTTTATTTATTATTATTATTATTTTTGACCACATGTTCTACTTAGACCTAGGTGTTAATTTCACTAGGCTCGGTGGCATTTTTATTAGGGAAAATTGTTTTTAAACCTTACTTATCATATCATTCATTTTAAGTATGACTAGGTTTACTCACTTACCGGTTAAAATTGCGACGTGCCCTTCAGGACGCACTATGTGCTCCAACGGTGCCACACACCTCCTTTCGTTTTCCTTGCTCGACGTGCCCTTCAAGACACACTACATGCTCCAGGGTGGCCACTCACCTCTTTCTGGTTTCCTTTCATGACGCACCCTTCAATATGCACTATGTGCTCCAAGGGTGCCACTCGCCTCTTGACTGACTTTGGTAGATGTCAAACCCCTGGAGTCAATACTCTACCAGGTGATCTTGTGGGAGACTAAGGGCCTCTAAGGAATAAGGCCCCTGCCTTATTGTGTGCCCCTTAGAATGATCATGAGCGACTGTCACAGTCTACCCTCACGACATCATGGGTCTGATCAAACTAGGTAATCGTTAACCTACAGTTCGAGCCACAGCAGGAGTGCTAGTAGGTTGTGGCAGGGATGCTGCCCAACCTCTCCCTCAATGTATATGGTTGTCCTATGTTACCCCTCTAGTCCACATGTGATTCTAGTTGGAAAGCTATTGTTAGCCTGCATCCATCAATGAATCATTTTAGCAATAATAATCAATCATCATAACATCTAATCATATGTACATATGTCATATCAACAACATTCAAACCCCAATAGTCCACTCCTTGACTCAATCCAGAGTCCAAGGGGTTTCATCGATGCCTTTGCATCCTTAATGTCTAGAGTCCTGCACACTCAGGAGAACCCAGTCAATAGCACTTGTCTCAGTAAATACAGCAAAATAACATATCATCAAATCCATAATATCTCATAATCATTATCAAAACGACCAATAGTATAATAACCTAGATCACTTGCATGCAAGTTTCCTCAAAGAATAAGTTCACTCAGTGCACGCAAGAGCAGGATGTTACATACACTCGCTATTGGTTTAAACTTCATCTTGAATTTTCACTGTATATAAGTGTCAAAATAAAGCGTATCACAGTATCATAAGTATATCTCTCAAAAAAAAAACTTCTTGCACATATCATATGCGTACTCCTAGGTCACTGAGTGTGGACTATAGTTGACCCACTGGACCTTAACCTGATCTACTGTTCGACGTCGTAGCTGTTGAATGCGATGGTCCAGAATGTGGATCGGCTCTGCCATGAGCACACCATCGTCATATGCCTGCAAGGAACTCATGTCAATAACATGTGTGAGATCACTAATATAATGTTTCAAAATAGATATGTGAAATACATTGTGCATATGCCTCAAAGAATCAGGAAAGGTTAGTTGATAGGCCACGTTCCCCTTCCTTTCCACAATCTTGAAAGGTCCCAAAAACCTAGGAGAGATTTTAGCACCCTTTCCAAACTTGATCGAAATCTTATCAAGTTTTACCCACAAGAAGACTCGATCGCCAACTTCGTAACTATGGTCGACACGATGCACATCAACATAACTCTTCTACCGATCCTACGCTTCCTTGATCCTTTGTCTTATTGTTTGTATTTGATCTTCCATTCCTTGGATTTCTTCTGGTCCCACCAGGACCCTATCCTAAAGACGATCCCAAATCAAAGGTGTCTGACATAGTCTCCCATAAAGAAACTCGAAAGGGTCCATATTAATGGTGCTTTGATAACTGTTATTATATGGGAATTCTACCAGTCAAAATAATTATTGCCAATGCTTATGTTGATACATCACGTACATACACATCATGTCCTCCAAGATTTGGTTTGTTCATTCCATCTTCCTTTCTATCTCAGAGTGATATGTGGTACTAAAGTTAAGTTGGGTTCCCAATGCCTCTTGGAAACTACTCCAAAATCATCCAATAAACATTGATCCTCAATCAGATATAATCCTCTTAAGCATGCCATGCAGCCTCACAATATCGCTAATGAAAACTATAGCTATGTCATGTGCCTGATACATCGTATGCATACGAATAAAATGAGCATTCCTTTTCAGAGTGTCAACTACCACAAAAATTGAGTCATGTCTCCTTGTCATCAGTGAAAATCCAACAATGAAATCGATCGAATTGATCTCCCATTTTGATTCTGGAATTGCGTGTGGTTGTAGTAATCTTGTCGGATGTCTATGTTCATCCTTTACCTGCTGACATTCTAGACATATTGCGATGTAGTTGACTATGTATGCCTTCATTCCTTTCCAGAAGATTAAAGGTTTAAGGTCTTCACTCATCTTCGTGACTCCCGGGTGAGCCATGTACACTTATCTGTGAGCCTCGTTTAGGATCAAACTCCTCAACTCATCGTTGGGAGATATGCAAATTGGAAATTTAAATCTCAATAATTCATCGTTGTCCACAGTAAATCCTTCAAATTTTGGTACCATCATTGTGTTTTTTTCGATAACATCCTCGACTTCTTTGTACTAGTCATCATCGCGTTGTAAGGTTAGAAAATTTTCACGTAGATTCATCTAGAGAGGCATCACCAAAAAGATGCGCAGCCTTCGACTCAACGCATTTGCCACTCTATTCATTCTTCCTTTTATGTAAGTAATCTCAAAATTGTACTTGCTAAGCAATTCCGACCAACGTCGTTGTCGTGCATTCAAGTTGTTTTGTGTAAAGATGTGTTGTTGTCCACAGTGGTTCGTTTTTAGTTCAAATTTCCGTCCAATAAGGTAGTGTCTCCAAACTCTCAAGGCATAAACAATGGCTAACCACTCCAAATCATGCATCACATAGTTCTCCTCATGCCTTTTCAACTTCCTCGAGATGTAAGAGATCACTCGATCGTATTGCATCAAGACTCTACCTAATAATTCCTTGGATGTGTCAGTGCATATCAAGAAGTCTGCATCCATTTTAGGGACCTTTAGTATCGGTGTTGTTGTCAACAACTCCTTGAGCCTCCGAAATGATTCTGCGCATTTCTCAGTCCAAACAAACTTCTTGTTCTTCTTCTGCAATTCCTTGATTGGATTTTCTATCTTTGAAAAACCCTCGACGAACCGTCGATAGTATCCTACTAAACCCATGAAGCTACGCACTTCGGGGACATTTGTCGATGCAGGCCATTCCATAATAGCCTCGACTTTTGTTGGATCCATGACGATACCTTCACCAGAGATGACATGTCCTAAGTAATGAATTCTCGATGGATAAAATGAGCATTTAGACAATTTCCCATACAATTTTTTCTCTCGCAGACACTGTAGTACCAAGCGTAAGTTCTCATCATGCTCCTCCATCATCCGAGAGTAAATCAAATATTGTCAATGAATACTTGGATGAACATGTTGAAGTATTCACAGAACACCTTGTTCATCAACTCATCAATACTCCAAGGGCGTTTGTTAGTATAAAAGGTAAAACATTAAACTCGTAATGTCCCAACCTCGTCTTAAATGCGTTCTTAGGGATGTCATCCTCCTTGATCCATGAGTGGTGATACCCTGATATCAAGTCGATTTTTGAAAACACCATCGCGCCTTTCATCTGATCAAACATATCATCAATCCTTGGAAACAGATACTGATTATTGATCGTTGCCTTGTTCAACTGATGGTAGTTAATGCAGAGTCTCCAGGACCCATCCTTATTCCTTATGAAAATAACAGGTTCCCCCCCATGGTCACACACTTGGATGTATAAGTCCTAGGTCCAACAACTCCTTCAGTTGCATTCTCAACTCCTGTAACTCTAGGGTCGACATCCGATAAGGTGTTCTTTCTATCGATTTAGTTCCCAGTTTTAGGTCGATGGTATATTCCAACTCACTCTCCGGTGACATCCCATGTAACTCCTCAGGGAGGACGTCTACAAATTCTCTCACCACCCGAAGGTGTTCTAGACCTTCCGCTACTCCCTTCTTGTTTAACACAAGGATCACATCAATCTTACATCCCTTTCACATGCTCTTTCTTAGATACAAGGAAGAGATGAACCTCATGAAAACTCCCTGGTTTTGAACTACAATCACGTGTCTTTGTCCCTCATCATCGACCAAGCTCAACCAATTCATCTTACAGTTGAGTATCGCCTCATGTGATTCCAACCAGTCCATATTGATTACTACATCATAAGATCCTAAGATTGTGACGTACAGGTTGACCTTGGTGACAAAATCTCCCAGGTTAAGGAAACAACCCGTAATCTTCCCTCCAACCTTCTGGTTGACTCCCGAAGCCATTTCTACAAGCTAAATGTGTCATGTTCGATTGCCTTTACCTTAATTATTTTTAGTTCTACACCGGAGATAAAATTCTCTCTAGCACCTGGATCTATCAAAATACTAAGGGTCTAGTCAGTGACGGTAAGGAGTCTGTTGCTGAGGCACTAGTCACCAAGGTGTAGTGAATGTGGATCCTCTCTAGAAACCATGATATCCTGGTGAATGTCTAGCTAGTGTCTGATGCTGCTGCACACTAGATGACACTTTCCCTGTAGATCTCACTAGAGTCCTTCTCTGACCCTACCGATAAACTCCTCCTCTACTATGAGGGCCTTCTAAACAACATCATGCAAGGTTTGAGGCATCAAAATTCTAACCTTTGCATAAATTTTGACATTAAGGCCAAACACAAACTTTTTGAGCTTAATTTTCTTGGTATTCAGGTGCAAAGCATATTGAAGAAACTCCATAAAATGGGCCTCATACTTGGGCACTGTATGGTCACCCTATCACACGATGTTGAACTCGTTGAGATGATGCTCATCGAATTCCTCAGAAAGATACCTCTCCCAGAACCATTCCTCGAACAATTCCCATGAAACATCTTCGACAACCATGTTCAATTGCGGTAGGAGCGTCTTCCACCATAGAAGAGCACTCCCCTTTAGTTGAAATACCATCATACAGACCTTCATGTTGGAGGTATATTCATGAAGCGCAAAGCACATCACCACATTCTCCAACCATGCCTCAATGGTTGAACCATCCATGGCACTCATGGACTTGAAAACTTATCCCTCTCAAGCTCTCATTGAAAGCTAACGGTACTGGTTGGGGTGCATTGTGGGCCCTCACGGGTACAGGTGCCCTGGCCTCTTCTCAATATAGATGGTGAATCAAGGCCTCTAACAATCCCTAGAAGGACCTTGTTAGACCATCATCACCCCTTACAACAATCGAATCCAACCCAAGGACTTGTTCTTCCCCATGCGGGTTAGAATCTGAGGGCGTGGGCACTTCGAGAGAAGTCGCACCTCCTTCGACGACACCATGTTGCAAACCTCAGTGGTGTCCTCTAATCGAGATCACTGCCTGGACATGTTAAAGTTATAACTAGTGCTAGGTTAAAAATCAAGGGTTTACTGAAGTGGAAAGCATGGCGATCCACAGTCACAGGGTTGAACCCACTCTGATACCATATGTAACAACCCCAAGTCGTTACGACCACATGCGACGCAAAGCAAGTGCAACATTTTTTTTTTAAGCAGGAAGGAAATCAACAAAACAATACAACTTGACGAAGAACACAACTTACGCATTTAGGCAATAGACAACAATGACCCAACATACTATCACATCATGTAACTGGACGAAAACATGCGATAATCAAGACATATAAAAATGGCTACCCACTCGACACCACGATTTCGATGACCAATAACTAGAAAACTCTACGGTGCGCAAACCCAACGCATTAAGGTGTTGAAGAAACAAGTACCTACATAAATTACAATGAACAATACGCCCCCATCAGGAAGCACAAGACTCTGGCCAGGTTATCGTTCACAACTATCCATTAGGGTGCGCAATGATCCCCTCATTAGGAACCACATCGTCACTAGTGGTAGGCGTGACAGTAACCAAGGAACAATAGATTATATTACAAGCATACCTCAATTAAAGGATGTGATTAGCCATCTATGAATTATTCCCTCGAGAATCCATTCTACAATAACATGTATCAATTAAAATCCTCTCTCTTGTTTTTTTTCAAATAAATTATTAATTAATTAAGATTTTATTAACAAAAATCTCACTACAATTGTCCTTTACTAACATAATTCCTTGTAGAAGCCTAATTTAATATTTCAACCCTATAATTACTCTTCCCAAACATACATGTTAGAAAAACAGGACCACGGAGCAATAAAATAAAACAAATGTAGAAACAAAACATAGAAGACACACAATACAAGAGAGACACAGATTTACGTGGTTCACCCAGTGTGGGCTACGTCCACCAGAGAAATTGTCAGGTCCTTGCTTTATTATTATCCAGCAAATGAAGGGATACAACCTACAACAAAACCCGTTGTAAC
>JASDQU010301047.1:0-13871 GCA_032191745.1 Picea mariana
ACTCACCTGAATACTTAGAAAAATTGTTACCAACTTAACACTCAGACATTTAAGCATACATCTATGAACATGCAAAACAAATAGAACACTCAAGTGAAACAAACAAGAGACACACAAATATAGTGCGGGTGGAAAAATATATTCCTAACACTCGAATAAGTCTTATTATTTTGAAACATCTACAATTTGATCACTACTAGGCTCAATTTACAACTTGTTCAAAGTTGCATTACTCGCCTCACCTCACGAAGACACTCATACAAAAATTGTTCCCATCAAGGTTCGTTTGTGGTGCATCCCAGAAGTGCGTCCACCACATACTCATTGTCTCTTCTCTGTCACAATACTTCACCAAGATAATGCAAACTTTGGTTTTTCCTCTTGTCATGCCTCACCTAGACCTACGACAAGACTTCCCCAAACTCCCCTTGTGTGATATCCCAAAAATTTTGAATTCAAAACTTATTATTATTTTTTTATCGACACATTATTGATCCTAGTGATCTAACTCAAAACTTATTGTTTTATTTATTATTCTATTAATAAAAAAGAGGAAGCACACGTGAAGTGGACTATTAGAAGGGAAAATCCATTAGTCCAGAGAGAACTACCAAGTGACAGCAAAATGGGGACAAGTGATGAAGATATGTTGAGTTAACTCAATAAAAGTGAGACAAGATCTCAGGTTTTTACGAACATGTGTAAAACTCAAATTGGCAGGTGGTCAATGAGAAAAAATAAATTTCGTAGGTGGTCAATGAGTAGGAGGCTCGTACAAGTGTCAAAGACCTAGAAAAATCTTATAAAATAAAAGAGAATAAAGAGAATGGGACACTATTATGAATCAGATGTGAAATATGAGAAATATTACATGACACGGAAATCTTCACATAATACTTATAACCCTACGCACTCCAACAAATCACTTGGTTAGTTTTGGATCACGATTTAGCTCGGGGGTGACAGAGTGGGTATATGTGGCATCTCTAATCTAAGGTTGGGAGGAACGGTCCCCTAAAGAAATCTCGGTTACAGGTTTTATTCCATTTTGTTCTGGATTAAATTATTGTTTCTTTAGTAATATGTGGATAATCTATTCTGATTAAATTCATTGTTTAGATGTATTTTTTGAATATTCCATTTGGATTTAGTTGCCATGCAATTTGAAGTTTATGGATAAGTAATTATTGTTTTCAATCTAACTAAAGATTAGAGGATTTTCTTTTGTATCATTCCATTATACAGTTGTATCGATAAATATCAAAGGCAGGTGATTACTTCCATAACCAATGCATAAATTATAAAAAAAATTGTAGAACAGAGAGGAAAAATATATAAATGGAATTGCATCCAATAGGATAAATGCTAGATGATAATGTTATTTCCATGAATAAAATCGTGAATGTAGATAGAAGGTTAAGGGTATCTATTATTAACAGCTAAAGTACATATCTACAAGTTTAACAATATAACAAGTCTGGTAGTTTTTGTAACCCTATTTAAACGAAAACAAAACTAAGAAAATTATACAATCATGGTAAGTAAATTTCGGAACCACCCACAACCATAAATTGAAAAACAAAGGGTAATTTTCATTAATAAATAGTTAACAGAGTTACATCATTGATCGCTTGAATCTGTAAATTAATGGGAGAGAAATCACTTTTAACATACACAAGGGATTATCCCAGTCTTAGTTTAAAATGAAACAAAATAACAGAATCCTCATACGCAACCATGCATCCAGAGAATAATTGCAAATGGATTGCAGAGAAAATAATTAATACACTTCTTATCGTTTAAAATAAACAAAAATAGTCGACAAATCTAGGACAAGTAACCATCCCATTATTTCAAATAGAGATGATGGTAACAAACCCTCATACATATCTAGGGTCTACTTTAGAAAATGAGTTACCTCTCAAGGTTGAACACCCTTGCCGAGAAACCATATTCATTACATGTCACAAGGTTTTCAAACACACAAAAAAAGAAAATTAATTAGGGTGGCACCTAGGTATGGTAAATTATCACAGCTAGAGAAGAAAAAAACTCAAAGTAAAACTTACAAGGATTATGCGGGTGGTTGATTCGAGATAAACCATGCTATCTTGGTCGAGCACACATGCATTGACACGTAACCATTACACCAAAAAATTTATAAGAAAATGGTGAAGAGTTAGGGTATGAATTTCTTACCAGGAGTAACTCGAACCTGAAACAGAACTCCTGTAAAAGAACATTTTGACCAGCCAGAACCAATGTTCCTTCATGATGGGTACCCTCAAACACAAAAAAGGGTCCATCATTAGTTTAAGTATCTAAAAATATATACAAGAATAAAAATGTAACCATAACATTCATCTCCTAGGACGTCCTGTAAGGTTTCAAAAACCGAAATCAAGACAAGGCATGAAAGCGACAACAATCTGAGTATTACACATAATAAAGAAAATGTGCATTGGACCTTCAACTAGAGATAGAAAACACTAACAGAACCCTGTAACAGAACTTACAAAATCATTTATCAAGGTAAGGATAAAAACACTAACCGAGATTACTCCCAAATGACTAATTGAAGCTAGAGCAATGAATGCAGACGGAATGTATGAAGATTCAAGTATAGGTATACGACATAAAAACCCCAAACACACAGTATACAAAGCTCAAAGACAAGAATTGGAAACTTAGATCCCTTCTACACTTAGTAACCCTCATATTCCACTCGAAGATTACCAAAAACAATGAACTGAATGTTCAAAAACTGCGTGGGGAGGTCGGGAAAATACTACCTAGCTCTCCTTCAAATATGGTCACACCTAGCACACAGAAGGATTGTCATGGAAGGCTACGGACATGTGTTAATTAAGAACATAGGGTACGTCTAGCCATCTACCACCACTTATGTAATAAACATCAATAATAATTAACATTGACCCAACAAAAACATATTCACAATGTAATCATCGTCCTTTTTTCAAATTAAATCCTTCACCTACCTCCACGCTTGATCAGTCAAGACAATCCACCTTTAATTTTCAACCACTATATTATACCTAGCAGCGAAGTGGTTAATCCGCCAACTTAGGTATAGGAAATGCAAGGTCTCAACAAAGTCCAATAAAAATACCCTTTTGAAATAATAGACAAGGGTTGAAAACATATAAAATTGTATCATGGGGAGTGTAATATGTTATTTATAATCATACCACATGTAACTAGAAATTATTTTATATTCTACCACATAGGACAAACAAGTCTAATGATTTTTCACATGGAAACTATTACGACTAAAATGTAATATTGCAAAAAGGATTCTTGTAAGCGACATATTATTAATGTGTAATGCATTTTACTTAGTCAAAAACATAACATTGTAGAAAAGAAAATAAAAATTATGGGAATGCGACACCTTGTGCATCCCACTCTTGGCTACTTTTCTTCTATGTCTTTGCCTCCCTGCATTATGTTGTTCCTTACCTAAAATATCTTCCTTGTTCGCTTGACTATTTTCCTCTATGCCTCCTTGTTCATTACCTTCCTTGGTTTTGTGACCCTGTGTTCTTATATGGAATCCAAATTTCACCTTCACGAGTTGTTGTGTCCTTTTGGATGTGTCACATACCTTCACGGATGAGATTTCCCAAATGCACCAGCACGTCCCTTCACAAACCAACACGCTCAAATGAACCTATGCACCCATGAACCTTTATTTTCTTTTGGGATTAGCGTCCTCCTCGTCCTGACTCATCCCAACCTCTTTGGTGCTCCCTTTCCTTGTGTGCACCTTGCCGAGATGACTCAACTTTTTACCTGACATGCACCTTCTTTTGGTCACTTTAATCCCATGCTTCACCTCATTCTTTGGAAATCCCCTTGGCATGTTCATTTTCCCAAGGCACCCACTTTCCCAAATAGTGCAACTCTTGGGTTACATAGCAACCCCAAACTTTGTCTCCTTGAGGACTTGGGTGGGGGTGCTCCCTCCCTTCTAGTCCAGGGCCTTACATTCTCCTCCACCTTAATTAATTTTCTTCCCCAACAACATCCACAAAATATACGATATCGGACTCTTCCTAAACTCATGCCTCCATGCACATCTCAACCTACTCGAAACCCTCAATAGTGTGCCACTGGAAACCCAAAAATTATGCCAAGTGGAAACCTCACTTTTTCTTGTGATGGAAACCCCAAATTTTCCTTGGAAAACACAACTACAAAATTCCCAACTCCTGCAAGAAATCTACCCAAATTCGATCTCTCCCAACTCTAATTTTATGTTGTTTTGTGGCACCCTACTATTGTTGTCACTACCTTGCTGCAAAAAAAAATGCCTAAGTGTTGAACTATTGTGACATATTGTTGCACCCATACTTCAACTACCTCAGTCACATATACACACATTGTGCACCCCAAGAACTTCATCGGTTGGGTATCTAATCTAAATGTTGCATCCAAGTCTTGAGATGTGATTACCCATGCCTACACATAGTCTTTTCTATCTCCATCTTCGTCACTTCATCCAACTCTAAGGACTAAGGAAAGTACCCACCCTTGCCTCACTGATTCTGCAAATGTCCAAACTCCATCAAGAAGTCACTCCATATCATACAAGTATCGTGCTTATGGACCATTACGTACATACTTATTGCTTTGGTCTGCAATTTATTCTATCTTCACAACCACTTGAATTAAGGCACCCACTCCTTCTTGTCCTCTGAGATCACCTCAAGACGAAATCCATCCATCAAATTCATTGTTTGTTCCAACAAACATGAATACCACACAAAAAATCATACAATTATTGCCTCTACATGTCTCACCATGTTCATCATGCACTCATCGCATTTCATATTCACAGTTATGACCATGCCACCCATAGGCCTTGATACACTATCAAGTCTATTTGATAAAGTTGCAAACTAACTTCCTTGGCCAAGTATTCCTCACTCATCATCTACCCACTCTAATGTAAAAGAATCTTGCCACATGTACAATATATCTGTGTGAATTTCAATGTGGTAAAGCTCCAACTCGCCCTACCAACTCTCAACAAATTTCCCAAGATATCCAAGCCAAAAGAGCTAGCAAGGTTCTTTGTCTACCTCTTGGAAAAAAAAAATATGTCCACCAATAGTTCAATCCATGGTTCCTCACTGTGATGGCTAAGTCTACATGACTCAATTGAGTGATTGCCCAAGTGACTGGCCACCAAGGCCTCACCATGTCTGCAACCAAATTTTCGTAAATCCCCCCATAGCTCCATGCAAAAGTCTCATCTCAATATTCATTCCACCCTGTAGAAGGTGTTAAATATGTTTGTAACCTCAATAGTCTCACTGTACACTGCCAGTTGTACAATCATTCTTGATTTTCTTGAGCCTATTTAGCTCAGCCTTTTGTCTTTTTATTAAATTCTCAATACTCAATACTATTGCGCTCTGCTCATTTTCTTTCTCATTTCTATCTTCTTGTTCTCATTTTATCATGGTATCAGAGCATCAGACATAAGCCTCTTCACATAGTCTGGAGAGAATCCTGATCCTAAGAAGCATAGAACTTACACTGTCTACGAGAGCATGGGATGAAAGATTCTTCACAGTGATTGGAGAACAGGACACAGTCTATGATACACTCAAAATATCATTGCAGATAGCCAGCGCGAAGCAGCAGAGCAGCTGCAGAAGGACACGGTGTTTAAAGAATCTTAAAGAACAATCTACAGTCCGCTAAAGTAGTGTGGAGACATCAGTTTGCTCAAAATATCGTTGGAAACCTCACAGCGCATGAAGGCAGACCTGTGGAAGGAGAATCGAAGGATACAAATTAAAGATCTGTGAGATTTTTAAAGAATTCGTGAAAGATTCACAAAATTCCTTCTCAAGAAGAAAGCCTTTGTTCATACAGTAATAGACAAGCTCAGCAGCCATAAGATTATCCCTGCGAAAATATATGAACCATTAATCAAGCTCAGAAAGAATAAGGAGTGTGCAGAAAAGGAGAACGTGTTTCAGTCGTCATATCAAGGTGAGAGCAACAACAGTCGTCTGATCAAGGTAAAGTGCACTAACATTAAATATTTGAAAGTGTATAGGAGAATCGGACTGACGAAGTTCTGACATCATCAAGGCCGTCCAGTGTCAAGGAGGACACACAGCTAGAGATCAACATTTCGCTGACTCGTGACTCAGAGAAGTCAAATATTGAGTCATGAGAACTCGCGAAACGCAAAATCATGACATGATATGAGTTGTTGGATCAAGGGAGACCGTGAGCGATCGATCTAGTCTCGTCGTAGTTTCGAAACTCAGAAGAGAAAAGGTGAGCCAACCTCCAAAGTCGCGAAACACAAAACCTCGATTTGATCACAGTCGTTGATCAAAGGGAGGATTTGGACAGTTGATCTAGCACCATCGCTATTTTGGAAATTGGGAAATCAGAGGTAGGAATTCTAAGAATTCGTGAAACCCGAGTTCGTAACTTTCTCGTAGTCATCGATCAAGGAGAAAGTGTGGACCGTTCATTATCCAGAAATAATTTTCAGATATCGGGGATCGGGAGTAAGGAGGCAAGCGACCCTCCAACTTCACGAAACACGAAGTCCCGATACGCGAAAAAGGAGATCTAAGCCGTCGGATCGAGGAAGGATCTAAGTCGTCATATCTAAAGCATCGGGAGTTTGGTTCTCAGTCCCCAGTCACATGAGAATTTGAACTGTAAATTTCTTTTGGCTCTCAAGTAAACTTAGATAGCTCGATTTCACCATTAGAGTGGCTACATTTGCTAAAGAACAGGGCTCAGAGCTCTGAATCCGTAGATCTCGCACTCAGATAATCAAATCTAGCTAGATCGAAGCTAAAGAAGTGGTCTACTTTGTGTTTTTCGGTCTGAAGTCACTGAGAGAACTTCGCAGACCTGGTTTTACGCACAGGAAATAGGTTAGCACGAAAATATTTAACAATTTTTCATTGTTTAATTTATTTTTCTTCAAAGATGGCCACCTCGAGCAATTTAGGACCAACATAAGGACCGATTGTTCTTGGAAAGAATTATGAGTTTTGGTCTCTTAGAATGAGATCCTTCTTGCAAGAACAAGAGTGTTTGGATCCAGTGGATCTTGGATATGTGGAACCAGATCTAGCAGACATTGTTTTTATGACCAATCAATAGAGGACTGCTCAGGCAACACAGAGGAACAGAGAAAATAAAGCCAAATTCTTGATTCAAAATTCCATGGATGACTCGGTTTTCTCAAAAATCATAGGTGTTGTTACTTCAAAACAGGCTTGGGACATCCTTAAATCAGCTTACCAAGGCAATGACAGAGTCAAAACAATCAAACTGCAGACCTTTAGGACACACTTTGAGACTTTAAAAATGGCAAAGTCTGAAAATGTTGATCAGTTTATGACCAGAGTCATGGGAATCGTAAACTAGATCAAATTGACTAGGGAAGCCATCCCTGATCAACGAATTGTTGAGAAAGTCCTCAGAAGTTTACCAAAGAAATTTGAAATGGTTGTAACAGCTATCCTTGAATCCAAGGATTTGTAAAAATTTTCAATAAATGAATTAATGGGCTCTCTATTAACACATGAGACCAGACTACATATCGCAGATGAGTCAATCGCCAATGCCTTCAAAACTCAATTCTCCTTCAGCAGAGGGAGAGGTATAGGTCATCAAGGAAGAGGGAGAAATCCAAGTAACCATCCCTCAAATGAAGGTCACAGACAACAGAACCAGAATCAGAATTTCCAAGGTTACAAACAACATAACCAGAATGAGAATTTCCAACCTCAAAGAGGCAGAGGGAAAAGATCAAATGAAAAATCAAGAATAAAATGTTATTAATGCAAAAAATTTGGGCACTATGAATCCGAATGTCGGAAGAAGCAAGCAAATCATCTCTCAAGCAGAGCGCGTGTCTCAAATCATGAAGGAGAAATCTCAGAAGGTATGTTTCTTTCATGTCACAAAACTGAAGAACAACATAAATATATCTGGTTGTTCGACAGTGAATGCAGCAATCACATGACAGGTAACAAAGATTTAGTCACATGCATTGATTCTTCAATTTCATCTGATATTACGCTTGGAAATGATTCCTTAGTCAAAGTTCAAGGAAAAGGAATTGTTCCTATTCTTACTAAACAAAATGTAAAGAAAGGCATACACAATGTCTACCATGTTCTAGATATGACACATAATATGTTAAGTGTAGGACAACTCATTGAACATGGCTATAAGGTACTTTTTGAAGCAGCATCATGTAGGATATATGATAAAACCCCCAACAGAAAATTGATTTCTGAAATCCACATGACCAAGAATAGAATGTTTCCCCTGACCCTTAGAACTACAAATCTAATCCAATCATATGCACAAAGTGCATCCACCCCCAATGAAACTATGGTTTGGCATACGAGATTTGGACACATACACTTTCAGAGTCAAAGTCTTCTACAGAAGCACTCCATGGTCAAAGGTCTACATGTCTTCAAAGACCAAAATCCCCCATCTGAGTCTTGCATACTTGGAAAACATAAGAGAACTAGTTTTTCACAGTCCTCCACTCAAGCCAAACAACACCTAAAACTCGTTCACACTGTCCTATGTGGACCCATGCAAACAGAGTCAATAGGTGGTAGATTTTACTTTCTAACGTTTATTGATGACTTTAGCAGGAAAATTTGGATCTATTTTCTCAGACAAAAGTCTGAAACTTTTGCAAAGTTCAAAGAATTCAAAGTTGAAGCTGAAAAACAAAGTGGCAAATATCTAAAATATCTCGGGTCAGATGGAGGAGGAGAATACATCTCCAAAGAATTTGCAAATTTCTAAAAATCACAAGGCATCATCATGCAAACTATAGCTAGGTATACTCCCCAACAGAATGGAGTGGTTGAAAGGAAAAAACAGAAAATCATGAACATGGCAAGAAGCTTTCTCAAAGAGAAATGTCTATCAAATACATTTTGGGCTAAAGCAGTAGCATGCTCAGTTTATCTCCTGAATAGATATCCAACCACCAGTCTCAAGATGAAGGTCCCTCAAGAAGCATTGAGTGGGACAAAGATAAATGTTTCTCATCTAAGGACATTTGGATGCATAGCATACGCTCACATACCTTATGAATTAAGGAAGAAACTTGATGATAAAAGTGATAAATGCATCTTTATTGGCTACAATGAAACATCCAAAGCCTACAGACTCTACAATCCAATTTCAAAGAAACTAATTCTCGACAGAGATGTAAAATTTTTTGAAAATCAGTTCTGGAACAAGTCTGAAAATCAACAAATGGACAATAATGATCCATTTTTTTCACTTCCTGAAGACACAGAGAATTTAGGATAGCAAACACATCAGCCTGCTCTTCCAAGACTGCAGGTACAAGGACAATCTGAAATTTCTCGGGATAACTCAACTTCTAGCAGAAACTCATTCTCTGAACTTCAAAATCAAAGAACTTGAAGTTTGAGAGAAATCCATCGGCAGTTGGATGACATTGAACAACACAATATTTTTGCATTAATATCATGTCAACCTACATTTTTTAAAGAGGCAGCTAAAGAGCCACATTGGATTCAAGCCATGAACCAAGAGATTGAATCCATCAAAAAGAACAAGACATGGGATCTTGTTGATCTGCCCAGACAAAAGAAAAGTATTGGTGTCAAGTGGGTTTACAAAACTAAACTTAATGAAAAGGGGCATATTGAAAATCAAAAGGCAAGACTTGTTTCCAAAGGATTCTCACAACAACCAGGTACTGATTATGGTGAAACGTTTGCTCCAGTCCAAAGATTGAACATTGTAAGGACTCTCTTATCCATATCATCTCAACACAAATGGAAAGTATACCAGATGGATGTCAAGTCATCTTTCCTAAATGGTGTCCTAGAGGAAGAGCTCTATGTGGACCGTCCACCTGGATTTGAATTAAAAGAGTAGCCAACCAAAGTGTATCGATTGAAGAAAGCCCTGTATGGCTTAAAGCAAGCTCCAAGATATTGGTACAGCAGAATTGACACCTATCTGATCAAAAGTGGTTTCAGCAAAAGCCAAAATGAACCAACTTTATACACCAAAACATATCAACATGGTAAAATTATGATTGTATGCTTATATGTTGATGACATGATATATACTGGAAATTTTGAGTTAACTAGTTTTAAAGATGCCATGCAATCTGAGTTTGATATGAAAGATCTTGGCGTAATGAAATATTTTCGGGGGATTGAGGTTGATCAATCAACCAAAGGCATTTTTGTCTGTCAGCAAAAGTATGTCGCAGACATCATCAAAAGATTTTGCATGGGACACTGCAATCCAGCAGAAACTCCTATACCCCTAGGCACAAAATTGAGCAAGAAATATGAAGGCCCTACAGTGGACCCTACCCTATACAAAGTTTTAGTAGGCATTTTGTTGTATCTTATAGAAACTAGGCCTAATATTATGTATGCAACCAGTCTTGTTTCTAGGTTCATGGAATCCCCCAAAGATTATCACTGGAAGATGGTGAAAAGAATTCTGAGATATATTGCAGATACTCTCAATTTTGGCTTATGGTACACTCAATCTGATAATAATCATCTCTTTGGTTACACAGACAGCGATTTTACGGGAAGCCTAGATGACAGGAAAACCACCTCAGGACATGCCTTTCACCTGGGCACAAACCTGATTTCATGGGAATCAAAGAAACAACCCATTGTATCAATATATTCTGCAGAAGCAGAGTATATCACTTCTACCTCAGCTTCCTTTCAAGTTGTGTGGCTGAGAATAATATTGAATGATATGTCACATACAGAAAATGAACCAACCCCCATCTTCTGTTACAACACCTCATCAATTGCTCTATCAAAAAACCATGTGTTTCACAAGAAAATAAATCATATTGACACTTGTTTTCACTTCATACGCGAGCTATTCAATAATGGTGACATAGCACTTCAATTATGTGGCTCTCGAGATCAGCTCACAGATATTTTAACAAAGCCACTAGGAAAATCCGTTTTTGATTTTCAGAGACAACACTTGGGAATTATCAGTGTTGGTGTTTGTAACTGTTGAGTTTAAGAGGGAGTGTTAAATATATATGTAACCTCAAAAGTCTGACTGCAGTTGTCCTGGCCATTTGTACAATCATTCTTGATTTGCTTGAGCCTATTTAGCTCAGCCTTTTGTCTTTTTCTTAAATTCTCAATACTCAATACTATTGCGCTCTACTCATTTTCTTTCCCAATTATATCTTCTTGTTCTCATTTTATCAGAAGGGTGCCTCAAAGTTGCACAGCTCATCCCTCCAAGTTTTGTGGAACAAGTGGCACTCATGTTGCTATTCTTCCTTCAAATTTATTTGTGACAATTGAGGAATGTGACCCAAGAAAATATGGATATGGCTCCTCGGTCACCTACATAGTTTTGTTGTCGAATCTTTATTCTGGATTGTTAATCTCTGCACAAACTCTTTCCAATCACTGGTGCCCAAATTCATTGATCCAACCTTTTCAAGCCAAACTATTGTGTTCCCATCTCACACATCTCTACCATTTTGTGTCTCCTCTCCTTGGTTATCTTTGCACCAAGGACAAATCCACACATTTGTCACTGCCCAAATCATCTCATGTTGTGTGTCCTTGGCGGAGTCCTCCATGACTCAACTGAAAATCACTTNTCCTCCAAGCTCTCCATATCTAACCAACGTTCAATCTAGGCGTATCGTCCATTTGTTGTGTGATATGTCTCATCCATTCGGGTGAATCCATTGAACAAATTGTCTCACCATATTGTCTGACCTACGACTTTTCCTCTCTATGACTTTTCCACGTTCAATTTTGTTAACCAATTGTGTGATCTAGTCCACACCATAGTGTGATCACCCAACTTGTCCCGTCCATGGCCTTTGGTGAATCTTGGTTTCTCATGGCGCATTCAACTCTCCATGACAACTTCATGCCCTTCCATTATCAAATCTGAACTCATGCCCTTCCATTATGTGTGATGCTCCACCCAAACAGTCTCAATCATCAAGTCCCAATGGAAACTTGGTCCGCTCCTTAGTCCAACCGTGAATTTCCTTCCACAACATTTCCTCATTCATTGCCTTTGTCCAAGGATTTAGCTCCATCTAACCTTGAATCGACTGCCACTTGAATGTGCTCACCATGCGGCCACTTCTTCTTCCAGTGTGCCTCCTGAACTACGGATGAAAATGTTGTGAACTCAAATTCATCAACCTATGATGTGCACCAACTAGCATGAATGTCACCTTGGTTGCCTTCTATACCAAAGTTTGGTATAGGGGTTGCATTTGTTGTGGTTCACTACATGAAAACTACAATTGTTCCATTATGATGGAAAATATTCATACAGAAAATTGTTGCATGCTAACTTCAACGTCAACCCACGGCAACCCACCATAACTCCCAACCTATTTTGTCGCTAAACCAATCAATCCCATAACTCCAACTCCATACAGCCATGTCTTAGTTTTGCAACATAGTGTTGCAAAATTGTTATTCGGAATTGTTGTCACAAAACCCTCTTCACAATATGCTATGTAATGAAGTTGTAGACAACAAGCTATCATGCTAAGTGACCTTATTCACTTGCCGGGTGTCTTTCTCGGTATCTATCTGCTTCTTAAAACAACCAATTTTGTGCCCATACTATCTCTATAGTCCACCTTACTGAACCAATCACCAATTTTTCACCCAATTTATCTTCGAAATGCACCTTAACACCATTGTCACCACTACGGTGGCAGTGAGGAGCTCACTAAATTTTCACGGAACCTTCTTCAAATTCTACGATGAACATTCTCTTAAACTAACTATCATCAAGATAGTGTTAAAGAGCTCACCAAAATGTCTTCTAAGTTAGCTCTGATACCAACTGCCACAGGATATCTCCTTCTAAGAAAGTTTTCCGAGACTGTGCCTTTTCACCTAGAGCATACCCATACTTTATTCTAGGTTACATGTGAGTCACAATCCTACTCTGTGCAACTCACTTTTATAGTTAGACAAATTATTACCAACTTAACACTAAATAATTTAAGCATACATCCACAAACATGTGAAACAAAGAGAACACTTGTGAAACAAACAAGAGAAACATAGATATAGTACGGGTGACACGAGAAGTGCCTAACTCTTGGCTAAGTCTTATTATTGCAAAACAATTACAAGATGAGCACTATTGGATTGGTTTACAACTTGGGTAGAGTGACACAACACACCTCACCTCACCTCACCAAGACACACATACATAGATTTGTGCCACCAAGGATCATTCATCGCAACAACTTTCACAACCTCCTTGGTGCATCCTACCTTGGGAGCTCTCCTTGTGCTAAGGAAACCCAACCTCTTTCCTGCGCCTTTTCCTTAAGCATGTCTTGCCAAACATACTCTCCTTTGACCTAATGTGCTCCTTCTCTTGGTGGATTTCACCCCATACTTCCCCTCATGCATGGGAAATCCCTTTGGCATGTTCGCATGCCCAAGACACCCACTTTCCCAACTAGTGCACTCTTGGGTTCTCAAGCAACCAAAATTCATCTTACACATCCCAATATGAGAGAGATGTGTCATTCCTTCAATGCTTAAAATGGAGTTGACAAATATAATTTAACATGTGTGTGTGTATCCAAAGAGAGAGAATGTGTAGATCCATCTTATCTATCATGTGTGTAGTGTCATCCTACCTTGAAACGTTTTTTAAAATTGAAAAACTTCATAAAAGATTTGGACCTCAAAGGATTTGATCCTTCTCTACTTATAATAAATAGATATGTAAAATAAATTTAAATTAGTTTGATATTCAATGTAAATTACTTGAAACTATCTACAAAT
>JASDQU010301050.1:0-13871 GCA_032191745.1 Picea mariana
TATTACATCAGTTTAATAATATATTAATATTTAAATAATTTTTTCAAATTAATATCTAAATTAGGTTTTTTATTTTTATAATTAAAAAAACTTATATATTATAATAATAATAATAATTTAATTTTAAAATTATGTTAAATTAATTAATATAAAATTTTAACAAACAGAGATATTTTAGCAGAGTCATTTAACTATTAAAATTTACTAAAATATACATAATTTACCTCTCTAAATTTAATTAAACTATCTATACAATTTGCAAGCTACATACCTTGATCATTTTGTGGAAAAGCACCATATCTCCTGTCATCCTTCTTTGAAAGAAAAGCATGATCTTTCATTTGTGGTATTTGGGACACCCATGGAGATGGCTTTTCGGCCTGATATATAAAAGAGATTTAGGTACAGAAACATTGAATTTAATTTATAAACGTTTATATATATATATATATAATTTTAAGTATTTTTTATTTTGAATTTCTTATCTCCCAAGAGTAATGTTGGTTTTTAAGAATTTGGCAATGATGCATTTGTAATTATGGGTGATTTTAAGTATGGATTTTTTTTTGTAAATGTAGAAATTTTGGTGAATTTTACTAATCTTTCATATGTCAACTAATCTTTTATATGTCAACTATAAATGTTTGACGAGATTTTTGTAAAAATATTCAAATTTATAAGGATTTTGTATAGTTTTATAAAATTTTGGCCATTTTTAAGGTAAAAGAATTTTATTCTATAGAATTTCGGCTAATCATTTTTAAAATAGCGTTTTTAGAAAAACCATGAAAAATTAGCCCATGAGCGAAATTTAGCCTCTAAAATCATCCATATTTGTATTACCTGTTTAATGCTACTGCCTTCTTGAGAAATCTTCTTCAAAGCCTCAAATTCGGCAGGTGGAATATCGTTTATGGATACTTTAAGACGCTGATGGATGTTCTTCGGTAAAAATGACAAATACTCTCCGCTTACTCGATCTACGTGTTGCCGACGCATAATTTTTTCAAATTCAAATTTCAATTTTTTTTCATATTTTTCATGAATTCAATGAAAAAGAGGAACTAAACACCAAATTGAGGTTTGTAATAGTTAATAATAGTTACGCTTTGTATCTTTCGTTTGTTCTTCTTCAAAGCGGCTAATTATTTCTGGACGTAACATTAGTCCTGCCATACGATCCTGTATCAATTTCATAAATCAAATTGTGATGGCTTCCAGCGTTTGATAAATTAATGAACCCGTTATAATATCTGGGAGGTTCCAAGATAAATTAATGAAACCGTTATAATATATGAGAGGTTACGATATATATCAATGAGTATTATTATTATTACTATAATCGTAAATAACGAAAAAATAATATATATAGAAAGGCATGGACGCTTTTGAAAAAAAAACCAAACCACTTACCAGGGCTGAGAAATTAGGGTTTTTGGGTTCTGTGTCAGGAATTTCTTGAAAATAATCTCTGGGACGGTCCATATGAACTTTGGTGCAGAACTGTTTGAGTCGCCTTAAAAATATGCACCAGTTGTAAAGATAGAAATTACAGTAAATGCCACTTGATTAGAATATATACATATTCGAAACATCTCCAGTAACAATCGCGTTCCTTCAATCTCTTTCTCACAACAATGCTGTTTTTTAATGCTATCATATATCCATCTTAACTATATGATGAGTTTATCTTCTCTTATGTCATAACAAATCTAAGATTTGCTTGTTTAAACTATACAATATTTTTTCATTAGATAAATAATTTTAAATATTTTAATTAAATTTAGATATGAGTCAGGTTTGGTTATCAAGCAAGCAATTGCCTGGTTTTAATGACTTAATATAGGATGTAGAAGGAAGTTTCCATTTGCTTAAGTTCAATAGCCAAATATAGTACGTGGAAGAGAGGCTTTCGTTTAGCATCAATTGAATTTCAATGGCCTTATAGTTATTCCACCAATTGCATATGAAATCATCATTGGATGGGTTTCATACTTTGCTGGGAATCTAGGGATAGGAATCCAGTAATGTTGGAGTGAACCGTGTATATCTTTACTTAATTAGCCTTTCCCTCTTTTAATATGTATGGAAATCTCTTATTAGACCTGATCTATAGGCATGGTATATAGTAATGAGTTTGCGATGATTACATCAATTTAATTTATACATTATTTTAATTTGAGCAACGACCAATTTTTTTTCATAATACTCCAAAGTTAAACACACCATGTGGAGGTGTAGAATTGGCTAGATGACTTGAGAAGTCATGCCAATATATATATATATGGGTTGGATGGGTGTCCAACACTATGCACTTAGGGGTTGCGAGGGGTGGATATGGTGCCTTAATGCACACATCGCCCCATACTGTGACTGTTGGGAACACTCACTTGACATACGTCTTGGGCGCATCTTCCTCGACATAATGTGTCAATGTAGGTATTTCGATGGTTGATTGGCTAGCTTCACGAGGTGGACGGGGATGACTTGCACGATGATGATTTGGGGTGCGGATGACCCAACGATGGGAAAGATGGAGGACTCATCGTGACTTGGGCGAACAAAACAATGGGTTGGCTCATGTCACTTCCAAGGGATTTGAGTCTTCACCTGAAGGGGGAGGTGCCCATATTGGAAAGGGCGGGTAAGCTAAGGCATAATCATCATCGATAATTGGATATGTGGTGAATCATCTTAGAAAAATTTGGGGAAGAGGAGTTCATTGGATAAACTCACCCAAGGAGCCAATTTGTTTTTGTATTGTGCCAAGACGTCTTGGAGAGGCTACTGCAAAATGACTTGTGCTACCTTGTAGGTGAGTTTGAGGCAAGTTCATGAAATAACCCTGAGGTGAGATTTGGGATGACTTGAGACAATGTTCTAGGGCAAGTTGGGGTGAATCTTGAGGTGAGTCCAAAGATGAGTTTGGTGGATGACTCTTAGGATGAGTTCGACAAGAAGGGCTGCGGAAGGTAGAATTGCAGATGATTCTTTTCGTTTATTTGTGTGGGGAGTTGGGTAATGAAGTTGCTTATTTCTTTATATTATTGTAATGAGTTGCAAAAGTGGTTGAACTTCCCTCATTGTGACTTGTATCATATTGTAGCATTCTTACATATATATGGATAAGGGTGTTAGGCATTGACTTGGTGTTGCTTGAATGACATGAGTTGTGTATTTTTCTATATATATGTGTTTGGATGTTGCATTGTTCCATGTATGCTTTATTTGGCTAAGTGCTAGATTGGTTAAGTATTTTTGTGGAACATTTTAGGCCACAGTTGGATGTGCGTTGGTGTGGTGTTGGACAAGGCCTAGTTGTGTAGAACTTGGTACGTTGGCTAACACATTGGAGCTCAAGGTGAAGTTACGGGAAAGCCTTGAGTGAAGAGGTGTAGTCTGGTTTTAATAGGTGTGATGTGGGAAGACCGCCACAATCGAGGCAAGGTAGTGCTGCATGATCAAAGGTGCTCGAGATACTTGGGCATACCAAGTTGTCGTGATAAATTTTGGGTAGACTACAAGGGAATAACATGTGGCATCAGAGCTTGTTGAAGATAGATTTGGTACTTTTCACCACTATGACCTCTGTGACATGTGGTATCAAAGATGATTTTGAAGAAAGTTTGGGTCACAGACTTGACATAAGACATTTTGGGAACACTTCACTAGGGACATCTTCATGCTAAGCTTCACCAAGACTATCATCTAAGTTGTGCTTGCTTGTTGGGTGAACTCGAAAACATAGATGCAGAATTTGCAATGGGTTGTGGACTTGACAATATATTGATTTGTTGGTAGGAAAAATGTGGGTTTGGCGCCATGGTGCAGGAGGTAGCCAAGTAGAGGACAGATAGAACGATGAAGGAAAGCTGGATGAACACATTGGAAGTTTGTGAACTAGGCAATTACAATGTGCCTAGATGGTAGGATTACCCTTGAATCACAATAGAGGGCACACACATACTTGTGTTTCTATGGAAGGTAGTCAAGACAGGTCTATGTGAACAATTGTTATCTTGGGAAAGTTGCAGGCTTGAGACAAAGAATTCGACTTGAACCATGGGAATTTCATGCTTCCCTGAAATGTTGCGATGAGTTCTTTGAAGGGGAATTCAGGTGCTTTGGAGGAATTCCAAGTGCAACCCACTTCTATGGTTAAACTCGTAGACTTGGGATTGGCCCAAGTGGTGTAGACTTTAGAGGGGACATTGGATGTTTAGGATTCCTTGAAAATGGGAGAACACATAGATGGGAACTTGAGACGATTTACTTGGATGATTCCATTGGTGGAAATGGGAAAACTTGAGTTGCATCTCATGGAGGTGACTTGGGAAAAGACCTATCTCTTTGATGAAGCATTGGATGGATTGTTGCGATGAAGTAGGTAGCGGAGCCTAAAGGCACTCGAAAGTGCCAAGTTTGGTGAAAGAGGAAGGCACGAGATGAGGTGCCTTAGTGCATGGGCACCTTAGACCATTTTGTTGAGTTTTGCAACGACTTGAAAACTGTGAGGAAGGATGGAGACTTTCCTTGGTTCATAGGATTGCATGGACAAATTGGACTGCAACACAAAAAATATCAACTTGGGCATGATGTGCATTTCTCATGACTTGGGTAGGATGAGTGGGTGAGACTCTTGATCATCTCAAGACGTGGAGAAGTATACACAGGAGTATGACCGATGAATTGACATAATGGTTCAAGGACAACTTGGATGTGCAAGAATTGAGTAGTTGGGGTGTTCCATATCCAAGTACACGGATGAAGATGAAGGAAGATTCAACCAAGGAAGCTAGGCTTGCAATCGACCTGTCTAGACTTGATATCAGACCAATATGCCAAGGAAATCAGAGTTACCTTGGGCATGGTTTTAACGTAGGAAAGACGACCCATAAGTTAGAAGGACTGTTGGATGAGTGCAAGGGTAGATTTGGTTGGACGTGAGGGTGGTAGATGTGCGATGATTTCCTAAACTCTTTGCACAAATTGGGTGTGGAATGGAATATGCATGATGGCAATGAAAGTGGTAGTAGCTTCTTGTGTATTTGCAACAGATTGGCCAACTTCCTTGGAGTGGACAATGGAGTTAAGGTGTTGTGGTTTTTTTTTTTTTTGGAGTGACTTCGCAGTGCAACAAGGAAAGAGAGGTGACCTTTCCTTGGTCCAATAATGTTATGCAGACGAATCGAATTGTGGAAGAATGTGACTAATTTTGAGAATGAAGGATGTGCATTCTCAAGGATTGAATGGAATGATTGGATTGGCCTTCCAACTAGTTCAAGACTTAAGCATGATAGTGTGGAAAATAAGATCAAAGCGGTTGAATTACTAAAGGAGTAGTAGGTTCGAAGGTGCAACACTTGGGTATTGTGAAGGATTTCCTTAATGAAGGGTGGATGGTAGAAATAGGGATGCAAGAGTGACCTTGCCTTGGTGTTTTAGGTTGGATGAAGTGAATGAAATGTGGGAGAAAAAGACTATGTACAGATAAGGGGAAGTGCATTTTGAGTTTTGAATGTGATGGTTGGATTAGCTACCCAATCGGTTCAAAAACTTGAGGCTAGAGATGTACGAAAGCATGGCATTCATGGTTGAAATAAGGGTGCAATAGTAGGTCGTAAGGGTTCAACACTTAGATGATTTGGACATTTGTGCTTGCAACAACTATAGGAAATGGGTGTGGCACTACAGTATGATCACCATAGTGGGGTAGAAACATCATTATGCAACATGGTAGGGTTGAGAATGGTGACGTTCATCCATGAAGAGGATAGAGTGGGCGCATGGAAAATTTGGACAAAGAGAATTGCAGAAGGTTGCACGCCTATTGTGGATGGTTGTTTTGATTTTTGGAAATTTGGGGTTTCTAGTAAAGTACTTGGTTGTGTATCATGTGCATGATTTGGAAATGACTTGGAGGACAAGCAATTCTTGTGAATGTTTCCAAGGAAAAAAATGAATTTTGGTGGAGGGTGTAAGACCCTCATCTTGAGATCACAAGGCACCTCCACCCGAATATCATGGACAAACATTGTGATTGACCATGATGTCTTGGTAGGAAGTCAAGGCACACATATTGGGGTTTCCAAGCCATATTAGATGGGTGGGGCACTCTTTCATTCAAACAATTCGTGTTGTAGATGGGCCAAGTTGGACACACCATAGGGGGGAATCGACTTGGCTAGATGACTCGAGGAGTCATGCCAAGATATATACATGCCATATGGGTGGAGTGATTTTCACTTGGGGGTTGCGATGGGAGGACATGGGGCCTTAAGGCACACTTCACCATGGACCAAGACCATTGGGTGCACTCATCGAGAATATACACCTTACTTGAGTGAATATATGAATGAAGGTATTGCGATAGTTGGTTGGATAGCATGAGGATGAATCACATGATGATAGGTTGGGGTGTGGAAAACTCAACAATGGGGAAGGAAGTGGACTTGTCCTGACTTGGGTGAACCAAATGACGGGTCAAATCAGGTCACTTCCAAGGGACATGAATCTTTGCACGAAGGGGAAGGAACCTATATACTTTGAAGGGGTAGGTGAGATAATACATCATCATCATCGATCATTTGATAAGTGGTGAATCATCTTAGGAATATTTGGGCAAGAGGATTTTGTTGGATGAACTCACCCAAGGAGCCAAGTCGTTTCTGCATTATTCCAAGTCTTGGAGGGGGCACTATAGAATGACTTACTATTAGGGACCTAACCTCCCTAACCCTTCACAAAGATAGAACGATATATATTCTATGTAATAAATACTGGCATTAGTTAATAAGACCTATTTAATAAATATGAACAATTCAATGTAAGAAGACCTAATAAAAGATTCTTCTTCTAGAAAGATCTTCCTCCAGAATGTTCTTTAGAAGATAGAAGTAATATAAATAAGAGTAGTAGGCATGAGAAATATTGGTCTTGAGAATCATTATAATAGAGTGTTGCTCCGCTGGAGGTTTACCCCTCGAAGAGGCAAGTGAACATTTCTCCCATTTCAATGAAGGTATCATTTTTTTGTGTTATTCTATACATTCTATTGTTTTGTTGGTAATTCCTGTTATATTCATGTTTTTGCTTAATATCGCATAACTAGGTGCATAACAAGTGGTATCAATGCACTTTTCTTGGCAATAATTGTGGGTTAAATTTTGTTTCCAGGGTAGAGACGTGTTCCGACGTCTTTAAAATACAATGATCTATTGTTCAACACATAAATCTACGGTTGGGGAAGCATACTCATAGGAAATACAATAGGTTTTTAAGCTCACATTATTGGACACCCTTGTATTCCTTGTTGGTACCCCTTAGAGTGGTAGAACATTAGAAAACACTTGTATACAAACTTTCACTTCCAAGTACCTCTAGTATATCGGGATCCCTCCTAGGTATCTTGAAACCAACCATAGATCAATCGATCGGTCGCCATATTGCTATAGTGTCACTGACAACAACACTCGGGAAAATACTCTCTATTACCTAGGTAATTGAGTAGTATGTATAAGGGTACAATCTAGCCTCCTTAGTTGGTGCCCTGAGATATTGGTCTGAGTACTATTGTTCACGTATATCAGAGAGCTACAACACATGAAAATATATTTTTTGTAGGCACCCTGAAAACCCTAACCCTTAGGATGAAAATATAATAGAAAAGGAATAGACAAGATCTATTGCCATGCAACCTTGCCTCCTACATTCGAGTTGCAAAATTACAACACATTTTTTCCAGTTAAGAATTTGGCCATTTCGACACTATAATATTATTCAGATCGGAATATGATTCCGCAGGAGTAAAAACAGCACCCTTATTTGAGACCTATCTCATTGGATTCTCTTTTTCTCCTTGATCATTGTGATACCTATCATTTATAACTTTTCTCTTACTTTCCCACACCCTTATTTGAGGCCTATCTCATTGGATTTACCGTTTTCCCCTCATTGTGGTACTTATCTTTTTTAACCTTTTTTTATTACCTTCCCACACCCTTGATACCTATCTCATTGGATTCCCTTTTCACCTTGATTTCTATGATACCTATCATTTTTAACCTTTTTTTTACCCTGTGGACCCACCCCTCATCCCCTCATGGCTCCCACCCACCAAGAAGAAACCCACCAAAAACTGCAACATGATCGCCAAGATGCTCCAGGGTACTCTTGGCAGAATGAAGAGTTTATCTATAAAGGTCACCTATATTTAAGAAAACATTCAGGCCTTAAATCCAAGGTTCTCTCTGAGTTTCATGCTTCTCCTATTGCAGGGCATTCAAGTTTTACCAAAACTTATGAAAGGATCAAATTCTCTTTCTTCTAGGACAGTATGAAATAAGACATCCATAACTTTGTGGCAGAATGCGATATATGTCAACACAATAAGGGAGAGATTATCAAAACGCTTGGCACAATCCAATTTCTTTTGATTCCACCTACTATTTGGATAGATATTTCTATGGATTTCATTGTGGGCTTACCCAAATCAAGAAATAAGTCAGTCATCATGGTGGTATTGAATCGTCTCTCCAAATATGCTCATTTCTGTTCTCTTCAACACCTGTTCACAACATCTACATTGGTTCAAATTTTTATGGATAATATCTTCAAAATATATGGAATGCCTCATTATATTGTTTCTGATCATGATCTAACTTTTATCAAAAATTTCTGGCAAGAATTATTCAGGCTCTAGGGAACCCAATTGCAGCTTAGTACAACCTATCATCCCCATATAGATGGCCAAACAAAAGTGGTCAACAAGTGTTTAGAAACACATTTTAGGTTTTTTGCATTCGATCGACAACATCAGTGGGTTCAGTGGTTACCCTTAGCTGAATGGTGGTACAACACCTCTTACCATATGACCACTCACATGACTACCTTTGAAGCAGTCTACGGATATAAGCCACCATCGATGCTCTCATACATTTTAGGCATCTCCAAGGTTCAGGAGGTTGACTGTAATCTTACAGCCCGCATGAACATTCTCCATACTCTCAAAGAAAATTTGGTCATGGTTCAGAACGACATGAAGCAACAAGTAGATCATGGTCGTTCTAAATGACAATTTGTTGAAGGGGACCAAGTGTTTCTCTGTCTCCAATCGTACAAGAAGACTTCGCTCAAATATCAACAATGTTAGAAAATGGCCCCCAAATTTTATGGTCCTTATACTATTCTCAAATGTGTGGGGCCAGTGGCCTATCAATTAGCTTTTCCAAGCAACTCCAAGCTAAATCTTGTTTTTCATCTCTCTTGCTTAAAGAAAGTGATTGAAACCAAGTGCGATGCTCATACTAGTCTACCAAAGTTGGATGAATAAAGTTCCATTTGGTTGTAACCACGGGCCCTATTGGACCAACGAGAGTGTTGTCTCCATCAACACACCATCCAAGAAGTGTTAGTTCAATGGGAGGATACTCCACCAGAAAATGCCACCTAGGAGCTGACTACTATTTTGTAGAAATTTCCTCATATTAAGCCTTGAGGACAAGGATATTTTTAATGGGGGGCACATGTTAGGGAACTAACCTCCCTAAACCCTCACATATATAGAATAATATATTTTCCATGTAATGAAGGCCAACATTAGTTAATACAACTTGTTTAATAAATATGAACAAGTCAATATAAGAAGACATAATAGAAGATTTTTCTTCTAGAAATATCTTCCTCCATAATGTTCTTTAGAAGATAGAATTAGTATAAATAAGAGCAACATGCATGAGAAAGCTTGGTCTTGAGAATCATTGTAATAGAGTGTTTCTCTGCTGGAGGTTCCCCCCTTGAAGAGGAAAGTGAAAATTTCTCCCATTTCAATAAATTTATCATTTTTGTGTGTTATTATCTACATTATGGTGTTTTGTTGGTAGTTTGTTATATTCCTATTTGTGATTAATATCACATAACCAGGTGCATAACACTTGCAATACCTTGTAGCTAAGTCTGAGGAAATCTTTGAGATGACTAGAGACAATATTCTGGGGTGATTTGGGTTGACTCCTGAGGTGAGTTTATTGATGAGTTCGGTAGATGACTCTTGGGACGATTTTGGTAGGCATGACAATGGAAGGTAGACTTGTAGATGATTCTTAGGTTTTACTTGTATGGGGTGTTGGGCAAGGAATTTTCCTAGTTATTTGTATTGTTGTAATAAGTTTTGGAAGTGGCCAAACTCCCCTCATTGTAACTTGTATCATATTGTAGCATTCTTATATAAATATGGATAAAGGTGTTAGGAATTGACTTGGTGTTGCTCGAACAACATGAGTTGTATATTGTTCTATATATATATGCTCCATTGTTCCATTTATGCTTTATTTGTCTAAGCGTTATATTGGTTAAGTATTGTTGTGAAAAATTTTAGGCCAAGGTTGTATGTGTGCCGATGTGGTGTTAGATAAGGCTTAGTTGTGCAGGACTTGGTACATTGGCTAACACATTGTAGCTCAAGGAAAAGTTATGGGAAGACCATCAATGAAGAGGCATAGTCTGATTGTAGTAAGCATTATATTGGTTAAGTATTGTTGTGGAAAATTTTAGGCCAAGGTTGTATGTGTGCCGATGTGGTGTTGGATAAGGCTTAGTTGTGCAAGACTTGGTACATTGGCTAACACATTGTAGCTCAAGGAAAAGTTATGGGAAAACCATCAATGAAGAGGCATATTCTGATTGTAGTAGGCACGGTGTGGTAAAACCATTGTGACTGAGGCAAGGAATTTTTGCACAACCACATGTTCTAGAGTGACTTGGGCACACCAAGTCATCATGAAAAATTCTGGGCATATTGCAAGTGCATGACACCGGGCTTCCATTTTTTCGTTATAAAGAACATAGGAAGTTTTGCTTACATGTTAATTTGATGTTTAGTAGTTGGTGTGGTATGTGATGGCATCAAATTTGGTTTGACTTCGAATTCATGGTGAGGCCAGTGGTTGCATGTGATAGTCGATGACCAGAGGGATAATCTTTTGGTTAAGAATGAAATGAAACTTGGAACTCGAGCTTGGCTCGACCATACACTTGGCAAGGGTTATGGTTCAATAAACATTGAATTATGGTCACATGGGCTTGAGGGACAAACTTTTCAATCCAAAAGAACCTTTGATCATAGGATTCTCCATGACTTAGTGCTTTATATTAGGGCTTTGGTGATTTGAACAAGTCTTTGAGTTAGATGTGTAGTAGCACTAGCATATGAAAAACATGGTAGGAACCCAAAACTTTAGTAGATGCATATATAAACATTTTTTGTGAGGCCAAGCCTCTATAACATCACATTTATATTAAAATGGATAATATTGATGGTGCAAATGCATTTAGACATACTTTGTGTGCTCTTCATAACCAAGTTACCAAAGGGGGATGGTTAGTGTAGCAAAGAGCCATAAAGTGACATAGTAAACAACATGATATGGGGAGGTTGAAAGTACTTCGGGCTCGATTTCAAGCATAGGTATATGGAACATATAAATGGATCAAGACCCTTAAAGGTATGTGCACATGCCTTTATCAAATGAACATGATAATGTAAGATACAACTATGGACATGTGAGTGAGGTGGGGGGCTATATGGAAGGCTAATGCACAAATAGTATGCAAATAGACATTACCTATGTGATACCATGGGTGAATGGAAGCATGAAAGAATCATGATGAAAGCATAAGGGGATGGAGGCCATGAGCACACATGAATCAATCCAACTCATAGTGCCATGAAAGAGAAGAGTCAATCTCGCCAAGTGTCATCTTTTCATATGCCCCAAGTTGAATCAACCTGTCACTTGTAACTTATAACATCATACATACATTGAAACACCAAACTGTTTATTGTGCCTCACTAGACATTATTTCATGAAATTCAAAGACTCCCTGAGTGGTGGAAACCCTAAGATGACCTTAATATAGCTAGATACTTAGGCTAAGGGAACCAAGAAAAACAATTTGGAGATTAGAATCAACAAGGTTATTAAAAAATTAAGCCAAATTTTTTTAATTGTAGGGTATCCTGACAACCTTTTGTTGGCTTATAATTGTTGACAAAAAATTTGGTCAACGGTCCCTTGGTACAATTGCACTTGTTCCAACACAACATCCTTATCCATAACCATCTTCATACTTTCCTATATGAATTTTACACACTGAGGGAACTCCTTCTTCCTCTTGGCCTTGCTTACTTGTCTTGGGCCAAACCACAAAGGTTTACCACCTTTCTATGCTATACCACCCAAATCACTACTACCTTTGTCTATAATCTTTCATTGGAATTCATCATTTTCTCAATCTCCTTTTCAACTAAACCCACCACCTTTGACATGACTCCCAAGCCATAAATAACTATCATGACCTACACTAAGGTAGAATCAAGCAAGAATAAACAAGTACCCTCACCCACATAAGGAAAAGAATAATGTAGGAATGAGTTAGTTCCCTCGCTCACATTAGGTAAATATTTAAGAAGGGACCAGTTCCCTCACTTGCATTAGAGTGAAATCACAGAGGTGGGTAACACTTTCATGACAATCTGATCTCCAAAATTCTGAAAAATGCTTTTTTGGTCGAACTAATATTATTTTTTGGTTGAAAGATACTTTTTTTGGCCGAAAAATGGAATTTCAAATCGAATGGTACAGTGACAACACCCTCGATTTGCGTGTAAAAATCTAGTCGGACAGATTTTTTCCATCCGACAATATGTTTTCGGCCAAAAGATATTTCGACTGAAACATTCTTTCGGCCGAACAATCTTTCATTCGAAACAATGTTTCATTTGAAAGAATGTTTATATATCAACCACACATCAATATTGTAACATTTTTCTAAACTCTTTGCGTTTGTTATAGGCGAGTGATTGTGATCATTCCTGTGTGAGCGTTCATGTGTTTGTGAGTGTTCCTGAGTGTTGGCATGGACGTTCCTGTGAGCGTTCCTGTGTTTGTGAGAATTCTTGAGTGTTGGCGTGGACGTTCCTGTGGGCGGTTGGAGTAGAGGTCGTGTTGGCATGTGTTGTTGCGGGTGCTCGAGCTGTTCTGTTGGTGGGTGATCGGCGGGCCGAGCTTTAGGTATTTCACTGTAAACTCCCCCCCTTTAATTTTAATTTTTAATTTGTAATATCAAATTAAATTTTATTTTTAAATTAAAATGTATTTTATGTGGCGGCCCCTGTGGCCAAGCCGTGGACACACCAACAGCTTGGCCACAGGGTTGTGTCCCCGTGGCCAAGTCACATTCCAGTGGACCTTGACTTGGTCGCAGGGGGCCAACCCTGTGGCCAAGCCGTGGGCACGCCAATGACTTGGCCACATGGTTGGGCCCCCGCAACCAAGTCATAATCCAGTGGATTGTGACTTGGTCGCGGGGGCCCAACCCTGTGGCCAAGCCCTGGGCACACCAATGGCTTGGCTACAGGGCTTCCCCCCCGTGGCCAAGTCACAATCCACTGGATTGTAACTTGGTCATGGGGGCCCAACCCTATGGCCAAGCCATGGGCACACCAACAGCTTGGCCATAGGGTTGACCCCCTGTGGCCAAGCCACAACAAAAAGATATATGTCCTGTGCTTTTACATGCTAACTAAGGCACTTTATTCTTACTTCCTTGGCCACACTCGTCTATTATCATTTCGGTAACTAGATAATAGTGAGAACCACTTCCATTCATGCCAATCCCGTAGGATAGGCCACTTCCATTCATTCTTGAGACATTTCTTTCATGCTAGTCCCATAGGATAGGCCAGCCAGAGATGATCCTTTGCTTGCATGCATACCCATTCCCCTTCCAGCAAGCAAGCCGACAAGCAAGCTTTCCCTCACTAACTCAATACCTGACAACCAAGTCACAGTTATTTAAATGTTAATTCTTAA
>JASDQU010301051.1:0-13871 GCA_032191745.1 Picea mariana
TGTTATTTTGTGTTAAGAACCTGTTAATAATATGTAGTGATTTCATTCTTCTCATAAAATCCGAATCAGTGGTATCAGAGCGATCTGCTCCTTGTCATCTTAATGCATGTCCCCAATGAGGTCAAAGTACAAAGAGTTGGGTCTCGAGCTTCTTTCTCTTGAGGGAAAAATTATCTGGCACGCCCAAGCGACCTCTCATGGCAAGAGAAAAGAAAGATGACAGGACAGGATATCCTTTCAAACTTTTGATTGAGGAAGCCCTCACGCAGCAAAGGAACGAGATGATGGATAGTTTCATGAAAATACTTTGACGACTACTAATAGGCGATGCATCTTCTTCGAGTGGAGGCGCCACCCCCTTCAAGGTACAAATAAAATTCAATATTCCTATATTTGAAGGTTAGATAGACCAAGATGTTGTAGACAAGTGGTTGAATCTAATAGAATGGTATTTTTCTGTCCATAACTTTTCAAATGGAGAAAATATTACGTTTGGACTCCTCAAAGACGTTCCCCGTGTCAAAGATTGGTGGAAAACGTTTTGTGAGCAAAAGGAAATAGAGGAACCCTAATTATTTACAGTCATGGCCACTTGGGAATCCTTCAAGGATGTTATTAAGGAACAATACTACCCTGTCATAAGTTATGACAACTTGTATACCAAATGGACCATATTGCGGCAAGAAAGAGACCAAGCAATGCCATATTTCACAAATATCTTTCATACCTTGCACACCAAGATGGGTATAAAAGATTCATAGAGACATATGGTTCTCAAGTATCATGACGCTCTCCATAGATACATCCAGACTGAAATGAAATTTTTGGACGTCTCATCCTTGGGCACGACCTACTAATATGTCGTCAAAATCAAACAAAAGCTCAAACAAAACATATGGAAATTTGGGCATGGGAACCCCTCACAACAAAATCCAGGAAAGGGAATCCCCAACCCATAGAACAAAGGATAGATCAAATATGCAGAGTATCAGGACAACCATTCCAAGCCGCAAGCAAATAAGGACACTGGAAACACAAAGAAAGATATCGGAAAGTGGTGCGACTTCCATAAGAGCCCTTAAAATAACACTATTGACCGCCACTCAAAGTAGACGCTGGTGGCTGAAGTGAAAGAATATTAATTGGATGTGGGTTTAGACTCTAACCCATAACCCAAAGGAGGAATATGGATCATTGACGTGGAACCCAGTGCCACCATTGCTACCACCAAGCTCCAGCCTGGTGAACCAGACGAGCTAGAAGAATGTGAATGCCTCTTCCATTCACAAATGTGGGTAAAAGGAACCCCACTGCACTTCATCATGGATAGTGGTAGCTAGAAGAACCTCATCTCAACAGAAGTTGTCAAGCGGATATCCCTACCGACAACACCACACCCACAACCCTACACCATTGAATGGCTCTGCCAAGGAAGGGATCTCTACATTAGCCAACAGTGTCGACTGTTTTACGACATCAAGCCCTTCAAAGATGAGGTATTGTGTGATGTTTCTCCTCTCGAAGTTTGTGATGTTCTTTTGGGCCTATTGGAAATGTCATGTTGTATATGAGTCTAGGCCTTGTAGTGTTATTATTACTTTAAACACGAAATTGTATAGGATACCCAAGGCCGTCCCACCTAGTGTTATTTCCTTGATCTCTGTTAAGAAATGCAGGAAGGTCGTCTCTCAGATGAGGAAGTTTGTCTTCTTCGTGATTCGCTCTCAAAATAAGAGAAATAACATAGCCACATCCAAGGTCTCTGCGGCCGACCTCTCCACATAGCATAAGAAAGTAGATAAAGTCATGGAGGAATACTCAAATATCTTCTCCTCACCTACCGGGGTACCTTTTTACTGCTAGGTCAAGCACCCCATCGATCTAACCCCTAACGCATCACTGCCTAACGGGTCAGTCTATCACCGCTCTCTGTTAGAGAATGAGGAGATCAAGCGACAAATCCAAGAACTGCTCCTCAATGGGGCACATCTATCCCAGCTCATCACCTTGTGGGAGCCCAATCATGTTGGTACAGAAGAAATATGGAACATGGAGACTCTGCATTGATTATCGAGCTCTAAATAAAATCACTGTCAGAAACTAGTACCTGATTCCCCAAATCGACAACCTCTTGGATCAACTCACGAGGTCCAAATACTTTAGTAAGATTGATCTGAAGTCAAAGGAAGTCCTTTTTGAATGGTTGGTCATGCCCTTTGGTTTGAAAAATGATCTAGCCACTTTCATGAGGATTCTCCAATACTTTTGTAGTGGTGTATCTAGATGACATTATCATTTACAACAGGACTTGGACCGAACACTTGCAGCATATTCAACGGGTTTTGCAAACCCTGCGGTAGCACAAGCTATATGCCAACTTGGAAAAATTCTCCTTCATCATGGACAGGGTCCATTACCTAGGCTACATAATTTATCAACATGGCATACATGTGGATCCAGCCAAGATCTAAGTCATCCGTGACTGGCCAGCCCCAACCACACTCACTGAGCTTAGGAGCTTCTTGGGCCTTGCCAATTTCTACCGTCAGTTCATGTTGGGATTGTCCCATATTGCATGGGCCCTCAGCCAAATAACTAGGGGTGATGGTAAGGTGAAATTTGCGTGGGGTCGGTCCCAACAACAAGTGTTTGACAATTTGAAGTAGCGCTTGTGCTCAACCCCATTACTTTCACTACCAGACCTGCAACATCTGTTTGAGATCAAGACAGATGCTTCAGACTAGGCGATGGGCATACTTCTCACTCAACACGACCACCCCGTGCCCTATAATAGTGAGGCACTGTCATATGTTGTCCGTAAGTACCCTACTTATGAAAAATAAATGTACTCCATTGTGCAAGCCTGCCTCCAGTGGAGACATTACATTCTTGGAAAGGAGACATTCATCCACACTGATCATAATCCACTGCATTTCATGAAGACACAAAGAAAATTTCATAATGATCGCCATCAAAAGTGGTTCACATACTTGCAACAATTCCACCTCAACATCAAGTATAAAATAGGAAGCACCAATCATGTCATTGATTACCTCAACAGACCACCATTCGTGACACTCACCACGGTGCTAGACTCGTGTCGCCATGAAACCTATGGATGGCCCCAACTCTATGAGAAAGACCCAAACTTTGCCACCACCTACCAAATGTTGGGTGCAAACGCAGTTGCCAATAATTTCCTTCTTCAGGATGGGTTGTTGTGTCGTCTGGGCCATATATGTGTTCCATAAAGCGATCAAGTGAATTTGATCTGGTAAGCCCACTACAGTCGGGTGGCAGGAAACTTTGACATCGAAAAGACAGTGACGATACTATAGAAACATTTCTATTGGCTGAAACTTTGACAGGAGTTTAGCAAGTATATCAGGTCCTGCACTATCTGCACTATTGCCAAACAGAACACTAAGAAATAGGTCCTATACACCCCTCTTCCTACTCCTGACAGGCCATGGTAATCCATCTCAATGGACTACATTTTGTGCCTCTCATCCACCAAGTGGGTAAATGATTGTTTTTTTGTGGTTGTTGATCACTTTTCTAAGATGGCGATTATGGTTTCCTACAAGAAGAACATCACAACAGAGGCCACTACCAAGATCTTCTTTGAATAAGTCTGGGTACATTTTGGAATCCCATAAACCATTTTCTTAGATCAGGATAGTCGATTTCTCATCACATTATAGTCGAGCCTCTGGTCACTGCTGGACACCAAGCTCACCAAATCCACGGCCTTCCACCCCCATACAGATGGCCAAACCAAGGTCGTAAATCGAATGATTATGGATATCCTTCACATGTATAATTCAAATTACCCTAGCACATGGTATGAGAGCCTTCCCTATGTCCAACATAGCTACAACTGAACCCTACATAACTCAACCAGCCATAGCCGCTTTCAGGTGGGGTTGGGATTCCAACCATCGGGTCCCATAGATGTTGCACTTCCCCTTGTGGTCACCTCATCCGACTCATCTCTTACTCCAACTGAAGCTGACAAAGCCACCTGGTTCATTGAGTAGATCCAGCACATCCACCAATAGGTTTAGGATATCCTACAAAAGTCTAATGACAAGTATAAGCAGTGCCATGATCAACATCCGGTGCCACACAAGTTTCAGGTGGGAGACAAAGTTTGGTTGCACTTGAAGAAATAACACCTTAGACGACCCCATTGGAAGATTTTCCCACTCTGTTATGGTTCATACACCATCACCAAGGCTATGGGGGACAATTTTTTTGAGCTCAACATTCCTCCTTTTCTTGGCCTGCACCTAGTGTTCAATGTGGATCTCCTCCGCCCTTATTTCCCACCATTATTGGACACGTCAGACATAGCAGAGCAGCTGACAACAACAAATATCAACCCCAAATGCATACAAAAGGAATCCAATGATCAGATTTTGGACACATAGATCAAGGGCACTTGACAACAAAGGAACCAGCTTTATTGAGTCATCAAAGAAAGGCAATTCCTGCACCAAGGCAAGTGGCTCGCCCGAGGCCAAATTCAACAGAAATTTCTTCATATGATGGGGGAAATCAACCTAATGGAGACCATTTATTCCTAAGGAGGGAGGATTGATCCAGGTGGATATCTATGGCCACCCACCTTTTCCAACTAGCTCAAAACAATTTTCTAACAATTTTGTCAATTTACTATTTTTAGCAGTTTTAACTTCCGGGGCCATTTTGAGGGCCTAAATGAAGGTTTTTAGGGATCGAGCTTCTCAATAAATATCCAAATGAATGATTGAGACCCCAATATGAATATCCACGATGATACCTTTCCAACGGGATATCATATGACTAAAATGGAGATCAAATGAAAACGTTACAACCCCGGGAAGTTGATGTACTAACTTACCCAGACAGGGCCCACATGACTTTTTCCACTTCATCTCCTAGGGTTAGGTTTTTGGATGTCTAGGGTTTTTGGAATTCATATTTATTGTAAAAATTCCTTCAGAGCCTCATTTTAATGATCTTCTTGAGAATGAGCACAGTCGTCACATCTCTTCTCAGAGATAAGTCGCCACCATTCCAGCAAGCTTGTTTCCGCTGCATTTTACAGTTTCATCTTATTTCCTTATTGAATGGAAAACTAGTTTTACTATATCTCTGTTATTATTTGTTAAGCACATGTTGATAATATGTATTCATTTCGTTCTACTCATAAAATCCAAGTCATTTCTCTAGTGGATGCTAGTTTTTTTTCACATTTTCACCTATGATAGGTGAAATATCTACTTCATTAATGGATAGTATATGATCTACTTTTAGTGAGTGTTATGCCCAAAAGTACATGTGATGGGTAGTCTATTTGTTCCAATATATGCTAGTGTTTGGAGTGTATTGATGCATGTGATAGGCATGATTAACCATTTGATTTTTAACTTATTTTTAGAGCATGAAAGGCGTTGATTCATTATGTGATAGATAGATTATCATTATTTGATAGGTTTTGGTTGTGTTGTGACTCAAAGGTTTATAGGAATGTTGACCTTTCTCAGTTTTAGTGATTGTTATAGATTGGAGGGAAATCTTAGAATTATCCCTTGGGGGTAGTATTGGTTGTACATATTGTACATTATACTTGAGGAGAGATTGGTCATGGATGTGATAGTTAGTACAATGCTAAGCTATTAGGGAATCTTAATAGGTCATCTTATGAATTGTATTGTGCACCTCATCTTGTAGGGTGTATCTTTCATCCATCCTTCATTTGTGTGCTCGTGTCATATTTTTTTAACATTGAAGAAGGTTATTGAAGTTCTAACTTGGACATATGTTCAAAACCTGTGGTGGTAGAATCAGTGATTGATTCCAATATTATAGTTGATGGGAGTCGTGATGAGTACTAGTGACATGGTTGGATTCTCTTAAGGAGAGGGAATTGACCATGATTTTATTTTTTCTTTAAGATTATCCTAGAAAGAGATTGCTCATCTAGTTGAGGTTGTTGTTTATTTTGTAGAAGGTTTTGAGGTGAAAGAGGTGAATTCTCATGTTCATAGTTTCATGATAATCCTTTTTGGATTGTGTTTAGTTTTACCACGATCTTGGTAATTCAATATTTTTTTTTTGTTTGTTAATTTGTGCGGAACTTGCTGGGTACGTGATTAACCTGTGGCTTGAGAAACCACGACTCAGGGGCATCTAAGCTGTCAAAATCACTCGGGGATCGCACCCGGCCTGAGCCACACCAACCCTTAACATGGTTGGATTTTTTGTCCCCGCAGGTTTCGAACCGGTGACTTTAACATCACGGAGTGGCTTAACAACACACTCCATCACCAACTATCCTACACCTCGGGGACTTGGTAATTCAATATTAATGGGTTGAGATATTTATATATTTTATTGTGTTCTTTTGATAAATTCGATCCACTTGCTTTGGACTTGTTGGAGATGTGATTATATTTGTGGGATGTCCTAAATAGATCTTGATGTGGTGTCAAAATATTTTGGCCCGTGATTATGACTTTAGGGATGTTGCAGTTTTGACATATTATTGTTGATGTCTTCCTTTCTCTGAAGCATTTCATAGTTCGACAAAAAACAGTGATCTGGGGTTATGTTCCTTCAATATCGCAGATGGTCATTTCTTTTGGAAACCCTAGTAGATGGGAAGAGGGAATAGCTTGGTTTGATGGTTTAAACCTAGTTTATTTCATTTTTTTATCCTTTCATGTTCACCATCCAAAGGTTGAGTTGTAAATTTCTTGGTTGATTCCTTGGAGAGAGATACACGCCTTTGTGACCATTGAATTCTTGGATGATGAGGTGTGTGGACCTATAATTGGTGGAGTGACTCTCGCAGAGTACACGTATGATGTTCTATCATGATGGAGGAGTATTCTTTCAACTCTATGGATAAACAGGGGTTACAGGTTGCATATTTAGAGAGAGTTCATTAGTGTTACAAAAAACGTTTTTATTTTAAAGAATATGTGTTAGCTTTTGGTTTTACTTCAAAATTGTTTTTTCTAGGAGAGAATTAGGTATCATAGTCCCTTGGTGAAGCTTCATGGACATATGGATGGCTCAGTGGAGGTGTATGTTTTACCATGATTAGAGAGATAAAATATTTCCCTTACCTAGGAGGCGCTTAACCTAAACAATGCCATGACTAACCCATTGGGTTCACATGATTTGGGGAGTCTAATAATTGATTAGGAGTGGAACCTACCTAGGAGGAGTAATATGTTATTGGAGGGGGGAAATTATCCCTAAGGTATTGGAACCATGTGATATACACCATGGAGGTTAGACACTTGACTTGAGCATGCTTAAGTTGAGGAGAATGCATCATAGAGGTTGGTTGTGGAATCAGATACATATGTTGAGAAGAATTGGAGCATGGTAACCATCTTGGAACACATGTTGAGGAGAGTTGGTAACAAAAGGAAATGTGGTACATTTTTTAAGGAGGAATGCCTTGCATGAGGAATGTTAAACAACAAGTGACCATGAAGAGGGATTGTTGGACTAATAGTTTTTTATATAGCACACCATATTGGAGGAGGAGCATTAAGCCCAAGGAGGATCATGCTTGGAGGGTGCACCACCTTGGGGTTTTGTAAATCCCTAGTATGACATTTGGAATCCATGTATTGTATAGTGCTCCATTTGGGTTTCCTTGTTGGTTATTTGTATGGACCTATGTGCATGTTTTATGTTGGCTTCCCTCAGCTAGTATATATAAAGGGAGGAGAGAGGATTTTTTGTAATTTACCACATTGTACTCTTTACTCTATATTTGTAATTGCCTTGGAGAAGTATTCTAGGGAGAAATACTTAGATTTTATGATGCAAACCTTATTACAAGACATGAATAAGATATATACCGCTTGGATTTTCTTGGATAGATTACTCTTTTGATCTAAAATAAGACTCGAGTGTTTGTGCTATGCAAGAAAACCCTAGAGGAGAACATAGTGTTAAAGGATATGATGGTTTGTCTTATAGAGGTCATAACTCCTGTTGTGAAGCAAGAGGAGGTAGTTTTAGGTTTCAAACCCCAGAGAAAACATGAAGAGAAGAGATAACACTTTGAATGGTATGGAAAAGTTGTTATTTGATGCATGGAGGCCACAAAAAGATCATTGAGAACCTATCTTGATGAGTCTTTAACTTGGTCTAAAGAAGAATTGTTTATTGTATTTTTTATATTCCATGGAGTTCTTGGTGCTCATGTTCATGCAAGAGTAAAAGATATAGAGTTTGAGGACTCAAACCCTAGGATATCCATGTAGACTTGGATTCTATCACTAGAGTTTTCTTTTGATCCATGTATGTGTGTGATGTAAGTTGTCTAGGGTTTGTAAAAGATAAGGAAAAAAGAGTGCTAGTGTGGATACCTTGAGCATGGTGAGATGCTTTGCTTGGAGGAATTGGAGATTGATGTGATGCCATGGTTGATGGATCTAATTTGAGAGATGCATTTCTTGGGAAAGTAGTCTTCATGTGATGTAATAATGTACTTGGATGTTCACTTGTGTAATGCAATTGATGAAGAAAACAACTTTGATTGGGAGCGATTCCTAGCTAAAAGGAGGAGTTGGTGGCTAGGTGTTTCTTATGGTTAGGAGAGTTTGCTTGTACCATATTGAGATAAGTTCTATAAATTATGTGTTCTTGGAAATTTGAATTTGAATTTATGTTATTTTCATGATTAGATATATCCTAATGTTGGTTATGCATGTTGATTTGACATAACATTGTGTTGAAATCCTTAATTCATTTAACACGTATTTTGAAGATAAAGGAGAAGATTCACTGCTATTATAATATGTTGTAATAAAGTATTTTCAAATATGTTATATGCTTGAGAAGTGTTCCCTAAGAGATGAAACATTGTTTCATTGAAGTACATTTGTGAGAGTGATGTTAATAAATTTGAGTGATGCAGCCTTAAATATTTATTAAAATGTACAACTTTGGAATACAATGTTTGTTGTCCCCTATTTCTATTTTATTGCATCTCATAAATCTTAATATATTTAGCAATGGGTCATAGTGATATTATGCATGCACATACAAAAATAATATGTTGAGAATTGTACATTAATCTTGGATTTAGATATTATATACACATTAAGAAAAAAACTCAAAATATTGAAATACAAACACATTGTAGTAGTTAGATATTGATTTTTTTGGAATAAAAATTGACACATTTGCAATTGAAATTGACACTTTTGTATTTCGTAATTCACATTTTCTGAATTGAAAACCCAAATTTTGGAATAAATAGTCGCACTTTTTGGGTTAGAAATTATTCAACGTTCGCACTTTGAAAGCCACACTTTTGAAAACCAATATTGTCATCTTTAAAACCCGGTTTACGCTTTCGAAAGACTTATATTGACACTTTCATAATTAAAATTTGCATATTTTTAGTCAATATTTTACCTTATTAATCCAAATTTTAATGAAATAGGAGTTGACAACAAGAAATTTGGTAAGTTGGCCTTAGAGAACAAATACCTATAAAGTTTGAGTGGTATAATAGGAAACCAGATCGTGATTATGTTTTTTCATTTTTCCTTAGAATATTTTGGGGAACCAAAGCTTCTCATTAAAGAGGTGCAATCCAAGTGTATCCAAAAATATTTTAAATAGTTAAATGAATAATTATCTGATTATGTTATATTTAAAAACCTTTGTTATTTTCTATGCATAAATCCTAATTTTCATGCCTTATTTATTTTTAAAATGAAAAAATATATACCTATGGAGATATTTGGATGCAAAGGTGTGAGAAAGGTTGAGTGGAAACCTTACCTTTAAATATTTTATGATGCATATGAATCTCTTTACATATCTTATTAGGCATATGAAGAAATGTATGTAGACCCATGAGCATGTAAAGGAATGGGTATACTTAAAGGAAAAACAACATGTTAAGGCTAAGGGAACGCATAGATTGAGAACTTGGAGTACTCAAAGGGAAGATTGTATTTGTACCCTCACCAGAAAAGGTGAGCAACATTCCTAGGCTAATGACACGTAGATGTATGATGGGAAAGACTCCAATACAATACTTTGCATACTTTAGAGTATTGGTTTTTCGAAAGAAATGAAAAACCAATCATTTCGAAAACAGAGCTATTATCTTTGCACCATGGAATTCACACTAGAAAAGGTGAGAAACATGCACATAGCGGTATGATGCAAAGTATTATATTGGAGTGCTTAGGGGAAAGATTAAAACCAATCATTTCTAAAACGGAGTTAAAACATTGGTTGTGTTTGATCTTACAATGGAATGGAATGACATGTTAAAATTTAGGGGAATTGAGGATTGGTGGTCCGAACAAATGTGATGATGATTGAAAATATAAATCACTAAATAATTAAAGGAGAAAATACTTAAAATTATTTATATACATAAAAAAATATTGTAATATTAAAAGTTATTAAGAAAATTTAAGAGAATTGTTAATAAAGAAAATTACTAAATTAAGTTACTCTTCAAATAAATCTTTATAAAATAGGGTGGATTATTCTTTGATATATAATGAATATTAGATTAGTGTTGGTATTTTCAATATTAACTTTTATATAATTTGAGAGGATTGTAATTTTCTCTCTAACAAACCAATTATGATAAATAATTTGTTATATATTTTTTATAAAGGAAATAATAATAATTGTTTTTAAAAGTAGTTATGTAAGAGATCCAATTGTAGTTAGGGTGATATCTTCTTAGGAGTATAAATTGTCACTTTATTATAATATACATATTCCAAAATAGGGGTCGACTTGACAATCTGACTTTATTTTACAATAAAGGCCACAATGGGGCTGAATTTACAAGTACAACATAATAATATTTTTTTTATGGTTTTTGCATGAAAAAATACGATAGGAGAATATCTTCCGCAACTACACATTATTCAACACTCCCTCTTAGCTAGGAAGGTATTATTTGGGAATAATCTTCTTTTGCATGTCTATACACTTCGGCCATTGTCTTGTTTATTTGTACCAACCTGCATTGGAGTACCAACCTGCATTGGAGTACCAACCTGCGCTGGGGTAGCATACCAGCCTATGTTGGAGTACCAACCTGTGTTGGGGTAGCATACCATCCTACATTGGAGTACCAACCTATGATGGGTAGCATACCAGCCTGTGTTGGAGTATCATCCTACGTTGGGGTAGAACTAGCCTGTGTTGGTGTACCAACCTGCACTAGGGTAGAATACCAGCCCCCATTGGGGCACCAACCTATGTTGGGGTAGCAAAACAACATGTGTTGGGGTACCAACCTACGCTAGGGTAGCATACCAACCTGTGTTGGATTACCAGCCTTCGCTAGGGTAGCATACTAGCCTGCGTTGAAGTACCAACCTACACTTGGGTAGCATGTCAATCTGTGTTGGAGTACAAACCTGCACTCGAGTAGCATACGATCATGTGTTGGGGTACCAACATGCACTAGGCATCATACCAACATGCGTTAGAGTACCAACCTGCATTGGAGTACCTTCTACTACTAGGGATCTCATCACTTCCTTCTATTGGGGATCACATCTCACTACTGGAGAAAACAATCACTTCTCACTAGTGGAGAACTCTTTCTGGACCACTACAAGATTGTCTCTGATATAATAAAAATTGACTCTGGATGGGGGATTGGTTAATACATCTACCACATGTTTGTTGATAGAAACATACTGTATATTTATTGCTCCCTTCTTTACCATGTCCCGGACATAGTGGTACTTGATCTCAATGTGTTTTTACTTGTCATGAAACACAGGGCTCTCTGACAACTTCATACAACTCTGGCTATCACGTACAATGCAATTCACCTTTAATTCAAGATCAAATAGCCCTGCAAGCAACTTTCTAAGCCACATTGCTTCTTTGGTATATGAGCACGCTACAATATATTCTTCTTCGGGTGTACTGAGTGCCACATCATTTTTCTTCCTGATGAACCATGCAATCATATGTGATCCTAGACTAAAGAAACACCCAGATGTACTTTTTTGATCTGCTACACTATCGACCCAATCTGAATCAACATAGCCATGTACGATTATCTCTCGATCTAAGAAATATATGAGAGTATAAAAAATTGTACCCTTTAGGTATCTCAATACGTGTTTTTCTACAAATAGGTGAACATGTCTCGGATCAACCATATACTGACTCAAGGTGTTCACCAAAAAACATGTATCTAGTCTTTTGTTTTTCAAATACATCAGTGATTCGATCATCTTTCTATACAAGGTAACATCCATTGTTTCTAAATATGTATCACTTAGAAGATTCATCTTTGTCACCATGGACATAGGAATGACCTTGCAATCCATCATATCGAACATCTTCATAATATCTACTGCATATTTTCCTTGGTTTAGGAAAATCTCATTTTGTCTTTTCCATACCTCTAGACCTAGAAGGTAGTGCATTATTCCTAGATATTTCATTTTGAATTATGGGCAAGCTTCCTCTTTCTCTCAACAATGAGCTTCTTTTATCCTGTCAAAAACAAGTCATATTCCCCATCCTCAACCTTGTATTAAAGGTTGGGATCTGCTTTACTCTTGCTAAATCCCAAACTCATCAAGAAGTTGTCCCTCTTAAGCCCAGCTTCCCCATAGAATGCCTTGAATTCATATGATGTGAATTCTCCACCATTGTTTGACCTCAAGACCTTAATATTCATTTCAAAAATATTTTCTATCAGGGTCTTCAATTCCTTAAATTTTCTAAACACTTCACCTTTTGAATTCAATAAATAAATTGAACATTTGCATGAAAAATCATCAATGAAGGAGAAATAGTATACATACCCATTGGATGAAGATGTGGACATAGGTCCACATACGTCTTAGTGTATAATGCCCAATACGCCTTTGGCCTTGCTTTTACTACTTGGAAATGGGCTCTTCACACTCTTGCCTTCTGTGTAGTGTCCCCAAGGCCGAGCCCCGATGAAAACTATGATCTGAAAGAGATTGTAAATGTGTGTTATAAGCTGGTGAGCCAAGTTTGGTATAAGCCAGTAGGATTATGTGTTTGATTAGGCTAGAGAGCCTAAGGATTGAAGGCCAAGGGCCTGGATTTTGTATATGTATGTATGCAACACATCAATAAAATATAAACACCGCCAGGTGCAGACCGACCATGAATAATGAGTGATGGGGGACTGAGCATCCACAGAGTGGGGAAGGAACTAGGGGCTGGAAGGTGGGAAAGGGGTTGAGTGTTGAGCCTAGGGGGCTAAGACTAGGGGGCTTAGGCCTGGAATAATATTTTAAAATTATTTTAAAAAGAGACATGTGAATTTTTGTTTATCCTAAGTTCCTGGCAAGGGAGGGAACGTGCAAAAGGGATGCACGATGTGGTACGCATGCAGTTCCCAGGGTAACAAGTGTCAACCCTGGTGCATGCAAATATAAGCGTCGAGATGAAATGTGGGAGGGGATCTTCCTCCATTTGGACCCGAACCGCTGAGCGGGGAACTGATACGACCTTTGCCAGATACGTTGGTTCATCTCTGAAAGCCGAAAAACCTGTGTTTGTCCTGAGGAAACCATGTACACCCTGTCTAGAGCTGTGAGTCTGTGTCTGTTCTAGGCAACCCGAGAGCACATTTCCTAAACCGGAATCCTGTGTTGGACTCAAGTGGAAGGATCCATGTCTGTTTGAGAAAAAGATGAGTTAGCCTATGCATAGAACCTTGTTCTAAAATCAACACCGTGAGACCATCCTATGATTGCTGAACCGATTTGGGGAAGCCTGTGTCTGTGTTTCCCATGGGTTGTTGTGACCACGCAGTATTGGACTGCGTAAGGCTTGTTGGCCTGTGGGTGACTCCTCCAGGTGAG
>JASDQU010301052.1:0-10487 GCA_032191745.1 Picea mariana
TGTGCCTATCATGCCAAGCCTTGTCTCTTGATTTCTGAACTTGTTGGTGAAATCCTGCTAAGATCCAATATTCCTCCATGGTCATCAAATGATTTAGTCTCCCTTGTACTGTGCCTCATTCTGTCACGTGGGTAATTGCTGCTACCCGCAAGCTCAGTACTAGAAATTCTAATGGCACTACTTATTCTTGGCCATATACCAGTTTAAATGGTGTGTGCCCTGTCAAATTTTTGCACGTAGTCCTGTAGGCCCACAATACTGCCAGTATTTTGAGGTCCCAATCATTCTTGTTGACATTACAGATCTTTGTTAGTGCATTCTCCAAGATTTTGTTGAATGCCTCTACTGTGCCATTTTCCCGTGGATGATATGGTGTGCTCTTATGATGATGGACTTCAAACTCTTCGGTCATAGTGTTGATAGTGTTGTTGATGAATTGCGTGCCTTGGTCGCTCATCAAAACTCTTGGGAATCCAAATCTAGTGATTACTTGTTCAAATAGAAAGTGTGTTGTTGTTTCTGCATTGCAATCCTTTACTGGTGCTCTTCCACCCATCTTGTTAGATACTCTGTCGCAGTGATGATGTATCTTTCTCATGTTCTTTTTGATGGTGGGTTGATTGGTCCCACAAAGTATATTGCCCATTTATTGAATGCCTGAACTTGTGGAACACTTTTGGTTGTAGTGGCATCTCGTCTCTTCTGTTGGGTTTACCTACCCTTTGACAGACATCACATCTTTGAAAATACTCCTTCAAGTCTCGGTGAATGGTCGGACACCATAGTATTGTGTGCAATACCTTCTACGTGATAGATTTTCCTGCGTAATGTCCTCCTGCTATTCCCTCATGGGATTTTGTTAAAACTCTTGGTCTCTCGTGCTCTAACACATATCTTCACAATATGTTGTATGCGCCCATTTTGTATAGATGTCCTGCGATCAATTGATAGTCTACAACTCAGACTGCCATGTTTTTCTTCTGTGTGGTGTTATATTCCTGTGGCGCAGTACATGTGCTTAAGTACTGAATGATATCTGCAAAGTATTCATCAACGATCTGGACTGAAAATAACTATGCGTATGGAAATTTGTCTTCTAAATTCATAGGTTCTTCTCCATTTGTGACCCTTGACAAGTGGTCGAGTCTTGCATTCAATTTTCATGGATTGACTATGACTTCAAAGTCAAATTCTTGAAACAACAACAACCATCGACATATTCGCCCCCCCAACACTGGCTTGTTGACTAGGTATTTCAAGGCTGAGTGATCTATGAACATCTTAAAGTGTTTTCCCAGTAAGTAGTGTCTAAACTTTTACAATGCATAGACCATAGCTAAGCCTTCTCTCTCTCTTGTGTTATAGTTCTGTTCTGATTCTGATAGCTTCATGCTCGCAAATTCTATAGGGTGATCCAAATCTCTCGCTCCTGGCTATGCCAAGATAGCTCCAAGTGTTATGGCTAATGCATCTACAGGTACATGGAATGTCTTTTCCCAGTCTGGAAATACTAGTATCGGCGCGGTGACCATATTTTCCTTTAGAGTATCTAGACCGTGTTGACACTCATCGTTCCACTGAAACTTTGTATCTGTTCGTAATAGTTTTTCCATCAGCATGGTAATCTGTGCGTATCCTTTGATGAACTCTCTATAGTATCCTGTGTGTCCCAATGTTGCTCTTAGCTAACATACTATTTTTGGTGGTGGTAAGTTAACAATTACTACGATATTTGCAGATCTACTAGTAAACCTTGCTTGCATTCTATATGGCCTAATAGTATCCCAAACAATGTTCCAAATATGCATTTATTGATGTTTAATGATATCTGGCACTGTTTGCATATTTCTAACATCAGCTGTAAGACCTCTACATGTTCTTTCAACAAACTATAGACTGTCCAATCATCCAAGTTTACCTTTAGAAACTGGTGGATGAATTATTTAAACACAACGATGACTACTCTGGAAAATATTGCTGGTGCATTCTTTAGTTCAAATGACATGACTGTGTACTGGTAGGATCCCCATTCTATCACAAACGTGGTCTTGTATCTGTCTTCCTGTGCTATCTTGATCTGATGGTAGCTTGAGAATCCATCGATGAATGAGTAAGCTTCATGTCCTCCTACATTCTCTAACACCTCGTCCATGAAAGGTGTAGGGAATGGGTCATGTAGGCATGCATCGTTCAACTTCCTCAAGTCGACACATATCCTTATCCCTTCTTGTTTTTTGTCCTGAACTACCATCGAGCTTATCCATTCTGATTCTTCAACTGTCTCTATGATTCCAACTTCGAGCATTCTGTCAATCTCAGCTTTGAATTTCTACTTGTATATTGGGTTCAATCTATATGGTCGTTTTCTGATCGATCTTGCTTCAGGTCTGAATGGTATCTTCATTTCTCCTAGCTCTCTAGCTATACCCTTCATCTTTGTAAATGTTGTGGGAAACAGGTCATTGTACTTGCGCAGTAAATCTGTTACACTTTCTACCATTTGTTCATCCCAGTAATCTCCGATGCTGGCCATTTTGGGATTCTTGGTTGTCCCAATGTTGACTTTCTTTACCTTGATCGACACAGAAATGACTTATGATTCTATAGGTTGACCTTCCACTTCTCTTTCACCTTCCACTTCCTCGATCTGAATATCGTGCAGATCATCTTCCTCTGGTGCGTCTTCGTGCACATGGTAACATGACAACAGTTGTCTATTCCATTGTTTCTCTTATGTTATGAGCTCGACTTCTGGTTCCTTCATAAATATCACCCCTCTTATCTTTTTAAGGTATGCATCTATGTTGGGGTTCTCATGCTTAAATGAGAAAGTGACTGTAAAATTCTATTGCAATGTCGTCCAGGCCGCAGTTCCTCTGCACAGTTCCTGGTCTGTATACCAATTTGCTGGTATGCCCTCTAGAGTGTGAACAAAATAATGGGGTCATTCCTCTGGGGTGTCAATTTCCATAGTATTCTTCACTTCTCCAAGTGTTTCGCTGGTGCCCCCTGTCCATCATACTTCTGCTTCTTATTGTCTTTATGCTCTGCGCAGTAACTGCTTACATTGGTACCAATCTGTGATTGTCTCTTTGTGTGTGCCCCACCATCTTGCTGGTTTGGCCTTGAGTGCTATATATCAAGTGCTAAGAGTCTTCGATTCTCTGAAACTTCATCTTCATACTGTGTCAAGAATATTTCTAGATCATTTATTCTGTGGAAACTAGGTGGTTCCCTTATCTCCGTACCTACCCATCTTACTACGAGGTCTATTCGTGTGCATCTTCTCGTGGAAACTTCGTGTATCCTTTGTTTCCAGTTCTCTAAACTGGTATCTGAGTCTATTGCACATGAAGTAATTCTCTGCCAACTGAGTATTATGTCTGCAGTTGGGTTTACACAATCCTCATCGCGCACAGTTGTTCTGTACAACTGGATGATTTCCTCTAAGTCTAAGCAAGTAGGTTCTACAAACCTCTCCCCTTCTAACAGGTCTAATGGTGCGATGGCCCTGTATTCACCTGACTCAAATGTCATTTTTTGTGTCTTTAGATTGCTTATGGCCAGGTTGTCAAACGCCCAATCCAAACCAAGCAATGTTGGATATGGTGTTGTGTCGTCCATTATTTCAATGAATTCAAAGTCTGATTTAGTGCGCACTCCATCCAGGTCTACTATCACTCCTTTTAGTCTACCAATTGGTAGGAATCTGTGTTGGTTTGCTAGTTTTAGTTGAACTGGTGAATATCCTAATGTGGGTTCTCCCATGCATTTCCATGTCTTCTTTGGTAATACATTAACTTCAGATCCCAGATCCAGTATGATATCTCCTATGTTGAAGTCTCCAATGTTTGCATTCACTCTAAACTCCCTAGTTGTTCTTCTCCTGGTATGTAGGTGATTGACTGTCTTTTGGTCTAGTTTTCCTTCTGTCTCCATACTACATCTTTCTAATATGTTTTGCAGTATTTTCATAGATGATGGATCATTTAATAATTTGACACATGATTGCAAGAAACCTTTGATTGTACTTACTTGTCCCATGGAATGTATCTCGTTGGTATGATCCAATAACAAAGGCATCTCGTGTTCTGTTTCTCCCTTGATTTACTGTGCAATTGAAGTCGTTGCAATGTCCTCCTTCTAAAATTCTTGTCGGGCTTTCTTAAATATCTCCTTCTCCTTCTGTGCGTCGAACTGCTTCCTTGGTTCGGCATTCTTCTTCACCCATTGGTGTTGTAGTGGCTCTTGTCGAGTTGTGTCATTTCTCATTTTATCTCCTCCACAGGTAACTATGTTGATGTTTCATCCTTCATTCCTCACTTCAGCTAAAATCCACTGAACATTCTGGTTGTTCGGGTTCCTCTTTTCCTAAATCTTTACTAGTAGTGTCATAAATTCTTCTTTATCATGGTACGATGCGTGACAATACATACACGTTGCTGGTGGAAGTGGACATTCCCTTGCATAATGTCCTGTTTGTTTCCAATTGTGACATACCACTGGTCCTCTACCTCGTCCAAAACCTCCTCTTGCTCGTCCTCCACCTCTGTAGCCTGCTCGATCTCCTCTCGATGCATTATACTGAGGCACCTGATTGTGCTGTGCGGTATTGTATTGAGGTTTTGTTGTGTTGTACTGCGGCTGCGCGGTATTATATGGTTGTTGCGTAGTATTATACTGTTGTTGTGAAGTGTTTTATGGAGCTGGAACTTGATTAAACTGTGGTGTGGCTTGCCCAATCATCATTTCTTCTTGCACTATATATGCATCTAATGTCCTTTCTCTCATCAACTCCATAGTTCTACAATCTTTGTCGTCGTGACCCATTGACTTGCAAAAATTGCAATACGAACTCTTTGTGACTGTCTAGTATTTATGCATCATAGGGCAGTGATATGGATCATGGCCTAGTTTCTTACAGGATTCACACCATAGTCCTCCTGTTGGTAATGGATTTGGCATTCCAGCTAGTGATATGGATCGTGGCCTAGTTTCTTACAGGATTCGCACCATAGTCCTCCTGTTGGTAATGGATTTGGCATTCCAGCTACCATATACTATGCGAATGTTGGACATTCGTTATTGTGGTGTCCTTTCGTCCTACATGTAGTACACCAAACAACTTCTCATTTATCCTTATTCTTATTTTGGTTGAGTTGGAACATTAATTTCTTCAAATCCTCTTTTAGTTCTTCAATAGCTGGATTTGTCTGTTGATATTGGTTTTCTTCCAGTTGCAAGGTTGCTTGTAGATCCTCTGCCTACGTCTGAAACTTTTTTTGTTGCAATGGATGTTTTAAGTGTGGGAGAAGTGAATTGACAAACTAGTGTCGATGTTTCATATTGGTCATGAGATATTTCAACTTCCCCTTTAGTCACTTGAATATTTGGTCAATCTCCCATATGGATTCTCCCGGTTTTTGTCTAATTTTGATCATCTCATTCATGTACTGATATTTTGAACTCGGCTTCTGGAACTCGTTGATCAATAGTTTCTTGATGTCTGCAATTTTTCTAGTTGTCCCTGGTGGATTAATTGTAGCTAAGCTCATGTACCAATCCAGTGCGTGATCCCTTAATGTAATCGCTAGTTGAGCTAGTTTAGTATCTTCGTCTGTGATTTTTTTTCTTCCCATATCTTCTCATAGATGAACAAATGTTTCTCCGGGTCCTCTGACACTTCTCCTTTAAATTATGGTAACCTGATAGTGGGATCGTGTCCTGCCATTCTGAATGTTGAACTACTACCTCCATGTGGTGTAGATACTTGACTAGTGCTTCCTGAACTGGCTCCTCCAGTCATTGCTTCTTGTGTAGATGTACTTCCTGTTGTCGAACTTTTTTTGAACTTCGGTTATCTAAACGGTGGTGTTTTCTTTGGTGTATTGGTCGCACATGGTTTTATGGGTTCCACACTGACATTAATATGGATAGGATTGTTGTCTTCTCTTCCCATTCTTGGACCTCTTGTCTTCCTCTCGTATGTTGCACGCATTATTTCCTTAATCTGCTCCACAACCCGGAGATCCTCTACCTCTTCTTCATCACTTGCCAAGCCTTCCCTTGTGGCTACGACTCTCTTCTTGGTATTCACCTTGTATTGGTAGGGTACTCCGCTATGCGTATTTCTAGTTGTCGCCAAGATCCACTTGATCTGGTCATCATCCATCATGATTGGTCCAAGGGTTCCTCCTTTTTTCCCTTATCCTCTCCTCCTTCCATTTCTCCTCTTTCTGTCAGTGCTTCCCCCCTTCCCCCATGCACACAGGGAAATTTAGTTGTCTGACTCCATTTTCATTACACCTTTGTTGTATAGCAGTATCTTAATCGATGTATACATCAATCTAATGTACCTTCCTTGGGGTCCTCGTAGAAACTCTTACTCCGTTGCATTATACGACTTTGTTGTATCTACTGCAAATTCTGTTATAAATCCTACCATAATGCTGTCGAGCCAAAAATCTACTGTGCGGGTGAATTTGTTGTTCATGTGTTGTAATTTCTCAATCTGTATTGGGGTCCACTCTACCTGTCGGATCTGGTTCATCGCATGGTTGTCCTTCAACCTTAGAATCCACTACTGCAATAAATGTGGAAAATCACAGAAAAAGACTTTGTGTAAATCAGTAAACATGTATTTCTCAAAATATTTGCGAGGTGTTATTCTAGGGTTTATGTTATCTTTTTGTGCAAACTCCAACTGTTTTGTCCTTAGCCAGATTTTGACCTCTGCTTTTGTGGGATTCCACGGTCTCAACATCCCCTTCTAATGGCTCATTGCTCTATGCTCTAATATTTTCTTGATCTGCCTCTGACAGACCTTCAACTTATCTCACCTACTCAATCCTCTTCTGTTCCTACCAGCGACAACAAAACCATTTGTTGTGTTTTTAATCTGTCTTATATTCTTTCTGAGTTTATTGGCCCAGGATTCATGTCTTTTTGAGTTTCCAACAAAGCCTCTAAAACTATCAACCCTCCTGGTAAACCAGAAGGAAACGCAGTGCACAGGGTGCATCGCGTCATCTCACCCAAGATAGTCTTAATGGGTGGCTGCAATACTCATGTGTTTATAGCCTAGGATTGAGTGAGAGATCTAATAATTGTGTACATGGAGTATTACTGTACTTATCAATCAGTATACCATTATTCACGATTAATGCAATAAATATAATGACTCATTCATTTATCCCATCTATATGTACCGAGACAATAAAGAAATACATGCATTCAATCACATAACATAGATGTTACCGTGGTTCAACCCCTCCTGGGCTACGTCCAAAAATATTTGGCTCTTGGCTCTTTTATTATAGTTGTTCTATCATTACAACTCCGCGTGCTTTACAATTCCCTTCAACTGGGTCGAGATCTATTATGAGGTGGACTAGATTGCACCAGGCACCTCAGCCTATGATCTAACCCTCAAGACCTACCCTCTTTCATCCTCTCTAGCTCAATAACTTACAAAAATAGGTTATACAACAAAATATTACATATCGACTCGTTACAACAACTCTCTACAATAACGACTAGTCTTCATAATCATCAACACCCCTTGTGATATCTAAGCATCTATATTTATGCATTTCCATCTCTTCATCCATTACAATACATCACAAAAACCCTAACCCTATCGTCTTTAGGTCTTCCATGCATGTGCACTTGTTTTTCTTCCTTCCAGCTATTGCTTTCCTCGTGCATGCCTTCTTTCCCAAAATCGCCTTGCTTTCCGCTTTGGTCTGCTTCCAACAGTTATTTACCAAGGAATCCATTTCCTCTTTCATGCCTCGCTCCCACTTCCTTTTAGTGTCTACCTGCATTGCCTCTTCATAACTTTCTGGTTCCCCAGAATCAATCAACAATAAATAATACAATGAAGGAGATTATTGTTCAGGGGGTCTACTTAATCTTCTAGATATTCTAACAACAATTGCAAGAGTTTGAGGTACATGTTGCTCCTGTTGTTATACATTTTGATTTTCTGTTACCTTTGGAATTTATTTTTCAGTGATCTCATCAAGCATTGTGTATTCTGGTTTTTATTTTTCCCGTTTCGTTCCCCGCAACTGATATTTTTACATGGCCTTCTCATTGAATGTAACATCTCTACTCATGATTTTGTGATTTTTATAATCCCATAAGAAATAACCAAAATCATTAACACCGTATCCAATAAAGGTACTCTTCTTGGATTTTGCCTCAATCTTTGTTCTATTTTCTTTATCAATATGGACAAATGCTTCACAACCGAAAGTCTTTAAAAAAGAATAGTTTACGTTTTTACCTATCCATGCCTCTTCTAGAATTCCACCATCCAAAGAGCTTGAAGGTCATTTGTTTATTAAGTAAACAACAATATCTACAACATCTTCTCGGAACTATAAGGGAAACCCAACATGAAATCTCATACTCCTTGCACGCTCCATGATTGTCCTATTCATCCTTTATGACACACCATTTTCTTATGGTGTTCCTGGAACTGTTTTCTCTCTACGAATCCCATGGTATGAACAATAATAATCAAACTCCTTGTTGCAATATTCACCTCCATTTTTTGATCTGAGACACTTCAACCTTTTTCCTGTCTCATTCTCAACCAAGCTTTCCATTTCTTAAAAGTATAAAAAACATCAGATTTTTGTTGAAGCAATAAACTCAAGTTTTTCTAGTTGCATCATCAATAAAAGTAACATAATAATGAGAGACACCAAAAGATGATACCTGAGTTTGTCCCTATACATATGTATGCACAAGCTCTAACCTTTCACTCTTATTTTCTTTTCTGACTCTGAAAAATCTGAGTCTCTTCTATTTTCCATAAACACAATGCTCACAGAAATCCAAATCAATTTGTTTAATATATGGCAAAAAAATTCTTTTGTGAAGAATCTACATCCCCTTCTCACTCATATGTCCAAGCCTGTGATGCCACAATGTTGTATCCACTCTTGTAGAATCTAAAGAGATAGAAGAGTCAGTATTACCAACACATAAATACAATATACCTACCTTCTCTCCTTTTTCTATCTCTGGTGATCCTTTGGTGACCTTCCACGTCTTATCTGTAAATATAGACAAATAACATTCACTTTGCAATTGCCCAGTTGAAATTAGATTTTTCCTTAGATTTGGAACACGTATTACCTCTTTCAACCACCATTGGTTTCCATTCTTTTGCTTCATTTGTACCTTTCCCATTCCAACAATTTTTCATGGTGCATCATCACTGAAATGAACCTGTCTAAAATCACCTTGAACATAATCTAGTAAATGTTTCCTATGGGGTGTGTCATGAAATGAAGCCCCTAAATATACTACTCAAGACTCAAAAATATTATCTATAGAAAGAATCAAATAATCTTGTAACACATCACTTGTTACGTTTGCTTCTTGATTTTTCACCTGTTGTCCATCTCTTTGTTTCTTTGGATCTTTACAGTCTTTATTCAAATGTCCTTTCTTCCCGCAATTCCAACACTCTATATTTCCCAGTCTGTATTTGGATCTTTCCTTCCTAGACTTCCCACGATTCCATGGACTCTTTCTCTTTCCCTTTGTCTACCCCTATTTTCCACAGTCAAAGCATTACCTGATGTCTCACTTGTGCTTTTACTTCACATTTCCTCGCTAAGGATAACACCAACAACATCATCAAACTTTAAGGTGTTGGAACCAGAGACATAGTTACTTACAACCATGACCAAGATATTTGAGCTTTTTAGAAATGAACATAGAATCAAAAGAGCCCCAATCTAATCATAAAGGCTCACTTTTACAGAACTTAACTGACTAGTGACAATGTTAAACTCATTTAAATGGTCAGTAACAGACCCACCTTCTGACATCTTCATATTAAACAAAATCTTCATTAAAAATACCTTTTTGGAGGCCAAGGGTTTTTCGTACAGTGAAGCCAATTTCTTCATCAGATCATTTGTTGTCTTTTCGCTTGAAATGTTAAAAGCCATTGTCACTACTAGACATAGCCGTATTGTTCCTAGTGCCTTTCTGTCAAGAATATCCCATTCTTCATCTTTCATACTCTCTGGCTTCTTTGATTTCTCGTTCAATGATATGTAAAGATCCTTCTAATATATATAATCTTCCATTTGCATATTCCACAACTAGAATTTTTGGCCGTTAAATTTCTCGACCTTAAAATTTCCTTCTTCCACCATTGCTCCCACTCGAACTAGGAACCCTATTTCTTTTCTGTGAGTTACCTTTCATTCTGATACCATTTGTTAGAAAAACAGGATCACGGAGCAATAAAATAAAACAAATGAAAAAATAAAACATAGAAGATACACAATACAATAGAGACACAAATATATGTGGTTCACCCAGTGTGGACTACATCCACCGAAGAAATATCCATGTCCTTCCTTTTTATTATCCAAAAAAATTAAGGGATACAACCTACAACACACCCTTTGTAACTTCCTCTTCTCTCTCTCATAGTCTCCTCACTCAGAATACAA
>JASDQU010301053.1:0-13871 GCA_032191745.1 Picea mariana
TTTAACTCACTTTTTAAATTATGGAAAATGGATACCTTGCACCCTTAAACAAGTACATTCCATTTTCAGATCATTGCGAAATGCAAAATATCTGTGAAGGCGCATTTCGGTGTTTCAGGGTTCGGGGATTCGGGATTGTGGTGACAAGTGTTTCGGGATTGAGAGTTTCGAACTCCCAGTACCAGGAAGCTCGAAATAATGTGAGTCGTTGGATCTTAAGGAACGCTATCAGCCGTTGATTCCATAGAAGGCATCGCTTCGAAATTTGAGGTATCGAAGTGATAAGGGAATGGTAGTCAAAGACTGATTCAAGTTCCTAAAGCCGGGAAAGGTGACAAGTGGCAGGAATCCATGTCAGAGACCGAGGATAGCTGAGAGGAAAGGTGGCGAGTTTTCATCAATAGTCAGAGTTAGAATCTGTTGACTTTTTTGGGGTTTGGAGGTTGGAGAGTCAGGAAACCTCACGTCAGGATTCGTGAAATCGTGAAGTCCAAAAACCCAAAAAAGCAAAAAACCAGTTGAGGAGCCAAAAATTGATGAACATGTCGAAATTCATAAATTCGGCACATTAGGAGACAAGAGATCGGGGTTCCCTGTTCTAGAATTCCCAAATTTGCGAAATGCAATACAGAAGCAGAGGAGTATGTGGCCAAAGACTTCGATGTTTCGGAATTTTGGGTTTCGGCAAGTGGAAGAGCCGAGAACCTCGACAATAGGGATCACAAAATCGTGAAACCCAAAGTCCTTTGTGGCTTGAAAAAAGGGGTTGATTTACCCTCGGTGTGGTTGTAGTGAAGATCCTGAGCGGATCTCGACCCGAGGGCAGGGGGTCTGCGACAGTAGTTAACTCAATATTTTGTTGATCCTCTAGTGTTCTCTTAGCCTTGACATCAGGGTTGCTAGTATTAAATATCTGGGACAAGCTCTTTTATTCTTCAATCAAGTGTGTGGCCCTTGTAGTCATAAAGTCTTTTAACTCTTGCTTCTTCTGTTCAAAAAATTCTTCTTCCTCTTTTCGTTTGGCTTGTTCTCTACTAGGGATGATTTTAGGGGATAAATTTCGCTCATGGGCTAATTTTCCATGGTTTTTCCAAAAACGAGATTCGCTATTTTAAAAATGATTCACCCAAATTCTATTGGATAAAATTATTTTACCTTAAAAATCACCAAAAGTTTATAAAAACTATGTAAAATACTTATAAATTTGATTATTTTTACAAAAATATCGCCAAACATTTATAGTTGACATACAAAGGATTAGTAAGATTCGTTAAGGTTTCTACATTTTAAAATTAATTTCCATCCTTAAAATCATCCCTGTTCTCTATCAATCCAAGGTTTTCCTATGAGCATGGTAAATGGGGCGTTGTCTTCAATAAATTTCATAATTTCAAAGTCTTCCTCTGTCGAAGTTCCATTGACATTCATAGGTATCCGGGCGAGTCTTCCACATAGGTTTACTAGCTTTCCTCTGAATAAACTTGTTCCTCCTAGGGAAGAGATCATGGCAGGATTTCCTATAGCTTCCCAAGTTCTTTCTGGAATAATGTTTACATGTGTTTCTTCATCAAGAATACAGTCAATGTTGAAGTCCCTTATTCTTGCCTTGACTTGCTCCTTTTCTTTGAAGATCTTTGGTAATTGGACATCTTTATGTTCCTTCAGGGTTTCTTTTATCTGTATTAATATTTTCTCTAATTCTTGTTGGGTTTCTTCCTTTTCTGAATCTGCCTTCTGGTCGTGTTGATTTAGATTCATCCTTTCCAATGTAGTGATCATTCTAGGGCAATCCAATATATCGTGGTCCAAAGCTTTGCAACAGAGACAACTAGGTTTTCTCCCAAGGCATTCCTTAGCAAGATGTCCTGGTCTTCTACAACTGTAACAAAGAGTTAATCCTCTCTTTTTTTTCAATGATCCCTAACTCTTCTTGTACTACGCACTAGGATCATAGTGGCTAGCCTACAAATTTATTTCTAGGATCCTACATCCACTTGTTAGTCCAGACATTATTTTTTTCATAGGTATAACATATCTATCATTATACTTATTAGATCTATTCATATCAAACTTTCTTTCATCTATTAATGCCCTAGTGTTTAAGCTAGGACAGAATCTGTCAAACATACCTAGATCCATGCTCTAGAAACAAAAAATTTCACTTATCTTACTTCTACAGAGAACAAAGCTTCCAGATCTAAGAACTTTTGACTATTCTTACCTTTATTAAAGCACAGAGCTTACAGATCTTACCTCTTTTCTGTAGATCTGACTTCTTTCTTTCATAAATTCTCACTTTTACTTTTCTTAGAGCACAGAGTGTTCATATATCGCTTCTTTTCTTCATATATGATATTCCTTTCTTCAGATCTAACCTTATTCCTGGCACAAAGCTTTGCAGGTCGAGTAAAAGGATGCGCAACAGGGAAACATATCTACGCACAGAGATTCATTTTGCACAAATTTTATTTTTCCTCAATTCCCAACAATCACAGTTTCAAGTACCGGCAACGGAACCATTTTTTGGCACAGGGGCAGAACCAGGGTTCAACGCTTCAAAAAAGTACCAAAAAAACCCTAACTACTGACCCTTTCGACAAAACCTGTGAAGCAGATGAAGTCTCACCCAAGGTAGAGACAGGGGTGGTTGCAAGACTCAGGTGTCTGCAACCTTAGCTGGGACACATGTTTGTGATTCTTACTCTTAGAAAATACTTTAACAAAGATTGTTCATTAGTATTCAACCCTCAAGGCACTCCACAGATGGCACAGAGCACCGTAACATTCACTTGGATCTAGGTTAAGTTAGCACATAGCAACAACAAAATAGGCTTAGCACTCGACACTTTCATATATGTTAGATCTACACCCATACATCTAAGAAGCACAAATAAAATTGGATATATCTAAGATTATCATATCAAAGCACATAGAATAATCATATCAAAGAATAACACATGGAAAGGAACCAACACATTAGGTCGAAGCACCAAGAATAACACACAAAGTTACCGTGGTTCACCCCCACGCTAGGGCTACGTCCACAAAGTCTTCTTCTTCTTTATTAGCTTTGGTCAAAAAGGTTACAGCACAGAGCTCACACTTGTACTCCGCATAGGACAGGAGATCTTCATGCACCTCACCAGATCCTCCTTCCCCAGGTAGATCTAGCACAGAGCCTTATTACAATCCGTGCACTCAGCACTTACAACACTTGCACTCAACTCTGCAAGTCGGTCACATAATATACACAAATCCTTTACTAGCACTTAACTTCTCTTGTTTATTTTTCTTACATTGCTTAGCTACTTATTTATGCTTTACAAATTAGGCCTAAAACATGGGTAAACCCATGGGCTGACGTGCCTTTCCCATTACATTAACCCCAAACCCTAAAAAAGGTCACAAAAATGGGCTGAGATCCCGTGATCTCTACTTCGCCTGGCGCTCCATATTTGACAAACTGTCGAAGTCCAAAAACAGTCAAATATGACCAAGTGTTCCTCAAAAATTGGTCAAGGGCCAATAGAGGGTGAGGTCAAGAGTGATAATGAATCATGCAAATGAGGCTCAAACCCATTATCAGGAAAAAATAATAAGGACTCTTGAGCCTATAATCATTAGTGATGGCATGGACACCAAAATGCAACCAGGATCTACCTAGGGCATTCATGTGAAGGTAATATCTACCACTAAATTACAACACTTCTAGAGTAGGAGTGAGGGTTTCATGTCATAATTCGGTAGGATCGATCCTATGGCAAAGCGAAAAATACAACGAGGTGCAACAAGTGGAGGTGGAATCCTACCTTATATGCACAAAGTTGGAAAAATGACTTTTTACCAAAAGACCTTTAAAATTGACCCAACTCTCAAAAAACTTCCCAATACCCAAAGTAACATGTATCGTAACATCCCCCAAAAAACTCAAGAACCATACTGAACGATTTTCAAGCTAGAAAAAATGACAAAAAGGGTCCAAAAAAATGACAAAAAGGGGCCAAAAAGTCTATAAATAGAAAGCTGGAAACTCATTATCACCATTGTAAATTGAGAATTGACCAAAATTCAAAAAACACCCCTTTTCTAAAATAGTTGATTCCAGGAGCTTCAGTGGATGAAACGAACTTCCGTTTGGACCAAGTAAGTACACACTAACCTCTCTTGCATTTCCATCTTTTATTTTTGTATTTATTTTTGTTTTTTTGGGGGGGGGGCGCTGACCTTTAAAAAGGTCAGTCTCTACGTTTACGTGGGTTGTCCAAGAACAACCCACATGCACATGCGGGCAAAAGATAAATTTCCCGTGTGCACTCAAGACAACTCGAATACACCCTCAATTAAGTGAAAAAAAATTAAAAAACAAGAGTTAACTCTCAATCCACTTGTCATTTTGCAGGATGTACGTGCATTGGAGAGAGAGGGAGCATGAGGACATTGATTTTTTGGTCTCTAAAGACCCTGTTTCTATTGTTGTTTTATCACAATGCAGGTTGTTACAGTTATTTCAGTGTCTGTTTATGAGGGCACAACCTAGGTTGCTAAATGCATTGATAGATTACTGGCATCCTGATGCAAAGGAACTCATTCTCGAGGGAAATTCGTTGACTCCAATGACTGGAGATATTTACTTCTTGACTGGTCTCTCGAGGAGAGGGGACCCAGTCAACTTGCGTACTTTTCCCCCCAGGCCACACAACATTGAGGAGTTGATTGGACTCCATTGCGAGGATGGTACTGAGAAAGTAGGCTCTCAGGTGCCTATAAATAAGATCAAAAACCTATCACTCAAAGTGATAGTTATACTTATTGGGCGGATCACTGGATCTGCAGCTTTACATCAAGCTTCCCAGGCATACATGCATTGTGTGGTACAGTGCTTAAATGCACAGATTTTCGATTGGAGTACACCATGCTAGATTGCACGAAGAGACATCTAAGAGAGTGTCGGATACAGGAGCACTGTAACTTTGGGTTTGGGACTATTTTATGTTCTTTTTTCTTCGAGAGGGTACCCAGTCTCAGTCCTCAAGAGACTATATGAGGGCAGGAGACCTCTCTCCTGGCGCTATGCAAATGGGTCGCGTTGTTGCTGCGAAAAGGGGGAGGGAGGACCATCAAGGCTTTCGATGACAAGTTTTTTGATTAGTGGTCACAACAGATTCCGAGGATAGAGGACTACCCCTATGCCAGGACCAATTTTTCTAGAGATCCTGACATGTCTGTACCTCCCGGAGCGGAGCGAGGAGAGATGGGTAAGTTTTATTTTCAAAGTTATTTAATTTTTATGCCTTTTTATATATATCATTTTATTTTTGTATACCATAGTATATGAAACTTATGTATCTGTTATGTACATATGTGGGACCAGTGCATCCAACAGACTTCTCGAGGAATAGGCGGCGTCCTCGACCAGAGGCAAGACCAGCTGGAGCCATCGGACCAGCAACAACAGCAGGGGGCCTCCGGCCAAAGAGGTTGAGAGAGTATTGAGATAGGTAGAGAAGAACCTTATTGCGCTCACTCGTACAGTCCCTATGGCAGAGATTGAGGATATCCCACTATCAATGAAACCTCATGTAGTTGTGGTGCCACAGACCCGGGTACAACTCTTCCAGCATTTGGAAAACGTCATTGTTCACTATGGCAGGGCCAACAGGCCCCGCCCTTAGCTAGTCTAGACTACTTACGTGTCGAGAGAACTTTTTGTATATTTTTGAGGGAATAAGCCCTGTGACTCTAACTGGACATATTTTTGAGGTGCTTGCGCCCACCCATGTACTCTGATATTTTTTGATATATATATATGGATATTTTTCATCTTTTTATGTCTTATGGATTACATCTATTTTACAAATTTATTTACATGTGCGTGTATGTGATTTTTCTTACATGTGTGCAATATGCCAATCTAATACATGATTAGCTAGAGTATCTGTGATTTGATTCAATCTCCTAGGAACATGGATATACGTAATGTAATCAAAGCTTCGTTCTAAGAGACGTACCCTAAGGAACCATCGGTGTAGTGTAGGATCGTAAATGTGGTAAACCACATTTAACTGAGACATAACCAGTTGAGTGTCTAAGTAGACCCAGAGGTGAGAGATACCATGCGACAAAGCATCACGAAGCAACTCTAAGAATGTGTTGTATTTGGCGACATTGTTTGTGGTGTCACCTAAACAGATACCTCCTAAAGATAGCAACTGGCCCTGAGGTGTGAAAATCACCCAAGCTACAGAAGAAAGACTCCAAGCGTGCCAGCTAGCGTCATCCGCAAACCCAATGAAAACCTTTGATTCACTTGACTCTGCCACAGTGAAAAATATGACATAAAAAATGACACGTCCATACAACCAAAAAGACAAAAAATAAAAAGAAAATGTATAAGGCTATACATATGTTACAATAAGTAACCCAAGGTGACCCACCTATGAGTAATACTTCTTGAGGTAGAGCCCATTTCTAGGCTCCGCCAAAGAATTTACCTCAAAGTCCACCAGACGATAAGTTCCCTTCCTTAGAATCTCCTTCACGATGAAAGGTCTGAACCACATGGGTTTGAACTTGCCTGCCCCCAGGGGGTCCTTATCTTGGTCATAGACTAGGACAAGGTTGCCTTTAGAGAAAATTAGAGAATGGATGGACTGATCATACTGACACTTGAATTTTTGTTTGTGACCCTTGTTAGCCAAGGCTGCATCCCGACACTCCTCATCGAGCTACTCAAGATATAATAAACACTCTTCAAGCGGTGAAGTGTTTGGCAATAAATGTACTGCCAACTTTAGAGAGGGGATCTGGCACTCTATAGGCAAGACTACTTCCAGCCTGTAAACGAGTTGAAAATTTGAGAAACTGGTTATAGTCTTAATATACATTCAGTAGGCCATAATGCTGAGTACAACATCAAATGCCAATTTGACCTGGCCGAATTGATCGTTCACTGTAAAATAGTCTTAAGGGATTTTTTCATAGCTTCCACCTGACCATTCACTTGTGGGTAGTAGGGTGATGAATGTTCTTGCCTCAACCCAAGATTTGATGTTAACTCAGACATCATTTTGTTCTGAAAGTGACTTCCATGGTCAGTGACAATATCTCTTGGGACGCTGAACCTTGCTATTATCTGGTTAAAAAAAAAGAGAGTTGCAGTCTCTCCATCATCTTTAAACATTGGCATAGCTTCAACCCACTTCATGAAGTAGTCTACTGCTATGATGATATAATGGTGCCCCCTTGTGGAAGGAGGGTTGCATGTAGTATAATCAATTCCCCACTTGGTGAAGGGACCAACTATGATGACGGGAAACATGGGAGTGGGGTGTGCCCTCATCTTCTGAGAGAAGATCTGACACGGGTGGCACTTCTTGACCGATTCAACACAATCTTTTATTAATGTTGGCCAAAAGTAACTAACTCGTAGAATATTTTGGGTTGTTTCTAACCCAGAAAAATGACCACCACATGATCCAGTGTGGCAATTGTTAAGCATGATTTATGCTTCTTCATGGGTGAGACACCAGTGAAGGATGAAATATACACCTCGAAGATATAGAGTGTCCTCAAGTATGATATAATTTTTGGCATGATGGCGTATATGGCGATGCTCATCACGATAAGTAGAGGTAGGGCACTTCAAAGTGTGGATATAGACTAGTATATATCTATACCAGGGGTCCGAAGATGAAATAAAAAACATGTCTCCTTTGATAGGTGACTCCTCAGATATAACATCTCCTGATTTGACCGGAAGTTCTGAGATGAGTTCTGCAAAGACTAACGACTTTTTGGACTTCACCGAAACAAAATCCAAGTCGAATTCCTAGAGGATAACTATCCATCCACTGATATTTCCACCGATCACATGTCGTATCAACATGTATTGAAATGGATTCACAATGGCAATGATGGTGGTCTTGTGAAACAATATGTAATGATAGAACTGTTGGACAGCATGAACTGCTGCCAACGCAAGTTTTTCAATGTGGGAGTAATTGAATTCCAGTCCAACCAAGCCTTGGATCAAGTAATAAATCACATATTTTGAGAGAAAATCATCCTCCTGAACCAAGACCATATTGATGGTCGACTCCACAGCAGCCAAGTACAATAAGAAATATTTATTATAATTGGGTGGCCAAAGTAGAGGGGTATATGTGAGGGCGTGTTTCAAAGCTTCGAAAGAGCACTGAGCGGCTTTGTCCCAATGAAAAGGAACGTCCTTCTTTAGTAAATGCATAAAACCCTTTGTGATCTTGGCATAGTTCGCAATGAAATGCCGTAAAAAGTTCATCTTTCCCTATAGACTCTGAAGCTAATGGATTGTGCACGGGGGAGGTAATTGAACTATCACCTCAACCTTTATAGGATTGACCATGATCCCTGTTGTTGAAACTATGAAACCTAACAAATGACCCGATGTTATGCAAAAGTTGCATTTGTTTGGATTCAAGCGGATCCAGTAGTAGCAACATCGCTCAAAGATAAGTCGGAGGTGTGCGGGATGATCAACTCTCTTGCAAGATAGTGATGCTAAATCATTGAGATAAGCCTTGACTATGTGTTTGAGATTGTGGAAAGAAAAAGACATGGCCTATTGAAACGTAGCTCCATCATTTTTCAGACCAAAAGGCATCTTCTGATAAGTGAATGTACCCCACAGATAGATGAAAGCAGTTTTGTGTTGGTCTTTGGGCTTGATATGTATCTGATTGTATCCCGAAAAACCATCCATGAAAGAAAAGGCCTCGCAACCTGCACATTCATCGACTATCTGGTCAATAAATGGTGTGGGGAAATTATCCTTTGGACATGCCTTGTTCAAATAACGGAAGTCCGTACATACGTGAATCGTACCCTATTTTTTATTGACTGGAATGGGATTTGACACCCATTGAGTCAATTGGATGGGGTATATGAAACCATCTTGGAGTAGTTTCTCTACTTCAGCCTTAATAGTTGTTACTTTCCTAGGATTGACTGGACAAAGCTTCTTTTGGACCGGCTTAGCATCAGGATATGTCGTTATTTCATGTTTGACGATTCTTGGATCTATGCCTGGCATTTCCTCGTAAGACTAGGAAAACACGTCGCGGAATTCTTTAAATAAATTTGTGTAGATTTGAATCTCTTCAGGGGAGCAGTCTACTCTGACGAAAATATTCTCCACGATGCTAGGGATTCTAGAGATATCGATAGGTATCATTTGAGAAATGGTTTCCAGATTTCCTTCAGCATAAACAACATGCATAGCCAAAGGATTGATAGGACAAGCCTTATATCCAGTCATAGCCAGAGTGAATTCACCTGCTTTAATTCTTCTTAACTCTGGGAGGAAGTAAGATCTGTGATGAAGATCATCCCAGGGTTTGTCTGGACTAGTTGTTTCCTCAATAATCGCCTCGTTCGAGGGAAATACTAAGTCTAAAGAATCAGTATCGGCGAGTAATCCTTGAGCCCATGTAGGCTCGAGAACTGGATCCAAATTCTGTGTGGGAGTCGGACCAGAGTCAGCAGAAGCTTGCTGAACTATAGAGTACGCAACTTCTACAGTGGAAAAAGGCATGGCCATGTCATGGTTCTCTGTCCCTTCCATCGTGGCTGATGGGGAAGGAAGATTCCATGGATCGTTAAATTAAGTCATGAAAAATGATGATATTTGAAATATTTCATCCCTAGGCTAGTCAGTGACAACTGATATGCAGTGGGCATTGTCGGTCGGAGGCATGTAATTGAAGGTACCCATCAAAGGTGGGCACAAACCAACCCCTATGTTGATGATGTCGGGCTGAGGTTTTTCAATCATCGGGACCATGGATACCCCTGATGAGTCAGGACGGGAGAAGGATAACTGATCAATGGACATTATCTAACCTTTGTGTGGAAACACCAAGACCTGAAAAACTGTTGTGACCACTGCTTGCATAGCGTAGGTCTAACTCCCTCCTAACAAGAGATTGTATTCAAGAGATGCATTGAAAACTTCAACCTCGACACACAAGGTCTTCTCCCCTAATTGCACGGGGAAAGAGGGGATGATTCCATGTGGTTGGAACGAACGACCATCGAAAATGGTAAGAAGAGTAGGTGATAGAGACAAAATGTGTTGGCCAATGGCCTTCCAACATGCCAAACACATCACGCATGTCGAGGTTCCCTCATCAACCACCGTGTGAAATATGTTTCGAGTAAAAGTTTTCATGGTGTAAGCCACTACTATCTAAAATGCCACGTGGTAAGGAATACAAGGTTTTAAGTCGGTCGTATCAAGCATGATCCTTCCTGGATTACAAGTCTCAGCGGATCCTAAGGAAGCTAACAAAGCCTTTCTCTGGGAAGGGAAACTTTGGAGGACTTCCAAAGAAGACATTGCACAAGGGGTTTGTGACAAATCCTCCACCACATAGTAGTTATCGACAACTCTTGCGTTTGGGTTGTGGGAAGCTTCCTTGAACCCTCCTTTTGGGATGCATGTCATTGTTTCACCCAACATCTTCTCAATCTAGAGAGGAAGATGTGGGTTTTCGGCTTCTTTACCCTTCTCAGAGGTTTTTGGCATTCCGTAGTTGTGTGTCCTAGTCGTTATGTCAATGATATATTTCATCATATACACATTTGCGAACGCAGGATTACTCGAAGATGGAAGGGGTCCTTGGCTTCCCCATTCCATGCTCGAAGAGGCTTGAGTTATATTTTTCCCATGTGGAAATGGATTCGTTAACATGAAAGGTTGTTGTTGTGCCAATAACTTTTGGGCCTCCGCAAGCTGAGGTAACTAATGAGTCAGATGGTCTTCCTTGCAAAGATTACATGGATACTTCGACTTCTACTTTTCAGTGTTGCCCCTGCCATCATTATCAATAGGTTTCTTATCCTCCTTACCCTTGTTTCATTGTTTCTTCTTTCCATTGAGCTACTAGGTGGCCTTCGAGTTTGTCGATTGCACACTGTGTACATCCGACTTTTGGGTAGGGGAACAACTGAACTAGTGGTTTGGTTGGTCATTGTCTGCTATATTGACAATTGCTACAATTAATTTGTCAGTTGATCAATGGGCTTCGCTTTCACTGAACCAACAATACCATTGGCATGTGGTCCAGATCTTTGTCTGGTCTTGTCAAGTATCAATCATGGTGCATCTGGAAAAACTTCATAAAGTAAACCAGACTAAGAGTAAATCGGATATAGCTGTTGAGCTCTCATTATTGCTTCTTCTTCTTAAAAGACCCCAGAGGTTGCGATGTCTTTGGATAGCTGAGGTATGGAAGACTTAAGGAACCACTCAAGTAGGAATGTTGGTGGGACTGACACTTTTATGAAACTCTTCTGGCATCTCCATTCTTGAATGTGATTTGAGATATGGTCTACTTTCGTCTGCTCAAAGTTGTCTAGCAATTCAGTGTCGGCGTCGTATCTCACAGGTAATTAGAAATGGTTTAAGAAATCCCATTGCCAATTCCCCAAAGGAAGAGTATCTTGAGCGGACGAGCTCGATGTACCATTTCGCAACACTCCCAATGAGAGTGCATTGAAACAAATGCAACTGGGTGGATTCGTCTCTCAAAGAGTTGGATGAGCACCATAGATGGAAGGTAGTCACATGACCGCATGGGTCTTCGTTAGGCTTGGCCTCGAACTTTGGAATGTCCGAAGGAAACTTGGTTGGCATGGGAGGCCATCATGGATCATGACAGATGGGGTCATTTAATAACCTTGTCAACTCTGGCAAGTGCATAGTTTCCAGAAACAATAATTTGGGTTGTTGTTATGACAAGGGAAAAAGGATCCTGGAGTTTGGGTGGCACCAGGTTGCTAGGAAAAGTTAGGTTGCTAGCCAGGGTTCTGGTAATAAACATGGTCATGACCAACATATGGGTTATGTTCTTGCTAAGACGTCATCAGCTAATTCCAGTAGTAGGACATAAAGGGTTGGGCTTGTGTCGCATTCCAAGGATTTTGGGAAGAGATGCCCCCTTGTCGATCCGATGGGCATAAGTGTTTAGCCTTGCCCAGGGTTCCATTGGCTATGGAAGGGGTTTACCCCGGTTGGCATTCTTGACAAGGGAACTAATCCTTGCCATGGACTCCAAGGTCCTTGTGTAGCATCCCGCTCTTGCACATTGAGTGAACTTATTCTTTGAGGACACTTTCTCGCAAGTGATCCAGATTTTATGCTATTAAAACATTGATTTTGATTATGAGGCGTTATGGGTTGATGACATGTTTTTTTACTACATTGACATAGACAGGTGCTATTGACTTGGTTTTAGTAAGTGTGTAGGATCTTGTACCTCGAGGATGCAGAGCCATCGATGGAACCCCTTGGACTCTGGATCGAGTCGGGGAGTGTACCATTGGGGTTTGATTGTTTTATAGGTGATATTAGTGCATCTGATTAGATGATATGATATGGATATATTCTGACATGATTCGTTGATGATGCAGGCTAACGATAGCTTGCCAACCAGACTCACATGTGGAGTAAAGGGGTCACGGATGACTGCCAGATATGTTGAGGGAGAGTCATGGACAACATATCTACCACTGCCTACTAGCACTCCCATCGTGGCTCGAACAATAGGTTAATGATTACCTAGTTCGAGAGGACAACGATGTCGTGAGTGGAGACTGTGACAGTTGCTCACAATGATTCTAAGGGGCACACAATAAGGTAGGGGCCTTATTCCTTAGAGGCCCTTAGTCTCCCACAAGTTCACCTGGCAGAGTATTGACTCCAGGGATTTTTTATGTCTACCAAGTCAGTCAAGAGGCGAGTGGCACCCTTGGAGCACGTGGTGCATCTTGAAGGGAATGTCGCACAAGAAAAATGGAAAGAGGTGAGTGGCACGCTTGGAGCACAAGGTGCGTCCTGAAGGGCACTTCGCGCAATAGAAAAAGAAAGAGGTGAGTGGATACCTTGGAGCACCTAGTGCATCCTGAGGGGCACATCGCGTGGTTATTTAATAAGTGAATAAACCTAGATGGCTTTAGGAAAATAAAGTGTTAAAGAAGATTTGAAATCGTTCCCTTAAAAAAGAAAAAAAAAATGTGTCGCCCCACCTAGGAAATTAAGGTCTAGGTCTAATCTTTGTTGGTGGTAAAATTTTACCTTTTTAAAAAAAAAAATTATAAATAAATATATATATATATATATATATATATATAAATAAATAATAAAGATAATCTTCATTAACCTTATGACAAGAAGGGATAAGCAATTAAAGGGTTTTACAAAAATCTGTTGGGACAAAAATAAAAATAAAAAACGGGGGGGGGGGGAATAATTGTTTTATTTTATTAGGATAATTTTAAAAATATATATTAATTAAAAAAGGGGGAAAGGGAAAAAGTTAATTTCTACACCTGCGAAATTGAGTTCTAAATGAAAAAGGGAAAAAGGGGAATTCTAAAATAATTAGGAAACTAGGAAAAGAGGAAAACATAAAAAGAAAAGGGAAACACAAGGGAAAAAGCAGAAAGTCAAACTTAGTAAGGTATCTACCATTAAAAAATTTCTAATTTAAAACTGAACTAGCAAATTAATAATGGGGAAAGTCATTAAAACCTGTAATGGATTTTGCTGACACCTAGGAGCGATTCTAGGCGTGACTCTAGGTGGGTGAGGGAAATAAGGGTAAATAATTAATTAAAGAAAATAGTTTTGGAGGAATGAAGGGGATGGGTGACACTTGTATGGGGAGGAATTTTTATGAATTAATTTATTAAACATTAAATAAAATGGGATTTTGGGAAGGTAAAGGGTTCGAAAATCTATATAATGGAGGGAGGAGAAGGAGGAGGACATCTTCTGTTTTGCATAACGTTATGCTACAGAAATATCTACTTGAATGACTTAGCTTGTGGGA
>JASDQU010301057.1:952-11300 GCA_032191745.1 Picea mariana
GCCCGATTTTCTTCATCTTGAGCTTGTTGTACGTTCCCCTCAGGAACCTCTCTTTTCTCAAGTGTGCCAGAACCATGTCTCCAACTTCGAACTGAAGCTGTCTCTTCCTCTGATCGGCTCTACACTTATACTCCTGGTTCGTCTTCTGCAGCCGCTACTTCACCTCTATGTGAAGTTCTTGCATCGCCTCAGCGAATTCCTCAGCTCTCGCGCTGCTAGTCTCAGCCTGTTCTGACTCCCTGAGTTAAGAAACTCCTCCGGGTTGTGTCCCATATAAAATCTGGAACGGACTCTTGCCTGTACTCTGATTCACTGAATCGTTGTACGCGAATTCTGCTTGTGGTAGGATCTGATCTCAACTGCTGTGATGCTCTGTCACCAGGCTTCTCAACAGATATCCCAAGCTTCTGTTGACCACTTCCGTCTGCCCATCTGTCTGCGGATGGTAAGAAGAACTGAATGCCAAGTCAGTCCCCAGTTTCTTCCATAGCGTCCTCCAGAAGTGACCTATTAATTTCCTATCCCAATCCGATACTATGCTCCTGGGAAATCCATGCAATCGCACGATCTCTTTGAAAAACAAATTCGCGATGTGTGTGGCATCGCTAGTCTTATGACACGGGATAAAATGTGCCATCTTCAAGAACCTATCCACCACCGCAAAGATGGAATCAACTCCTCGCTGCATTCTCGGTAATCCCAAAACAAAATCCATACTAATGGCTTCCCATGGCCTTTCGGGTATGGGAAAGGGCTGATATAACCCTGTGTTCTGCTTTCGGCCCTTCGCGTGTTGACATACTCTGCACCTGTCAACAAACCTCTTCACATCTGCACGCATGCCTGGCCAAAAATACGATTCGCTCAGCTTGGCGAATGTTTTTCCATGCCCGAAATGACCTGCTAAGCCTCCGCTGTGCTTCTCCTTCACCAAATTCTCTCTCATAGAGCAATCTGGAATACACAATTGATTGCCTTTGAAAAGAAATCCATCCTGGATCAGGTAGTCAATCCATGGACTCCTATCCCTAAGAACTGGGTTCTCGGCTGCTTCGTATGCCTCACTGAAGTCTGCATCACCGGCATACATATCCTTCAGATTTTCAAAACCCAAGGTTTTGACTCTGAACTTCTGCAGCAACAAGAATTTCCTTCTCAAGGCGTCAGCCACCTTGTTCACAGTCCCCGAAATGTGCTTGATCACGAAGGTGAAATTTTGCATGTACTCTACCCACTTCGCATGCTTCTGGTTCAGCTTCTCTTGCTGACTTACGAACTGCAGTGCATGATTATCACTGTATAAAATGAATTCCTTGGGTATCAAGTAATGCCTCCACTTTTTCAATGCCTGTATGATGGCATAGAATTCCTTATCATATGTGGAGTATTTCAGCTTGGCATCATCCAGCTTCTCGCTGTAATATGCAACAGGTCGGTCATCCTGACTTAAGACCCCTCCAACAGCATACCCACTAGCGTCACACTTCACCTGGAAGGTCTTCTGAAAATTTGGCAGCACCAGAATTGGCTGCTCAGTTATCTTTCGCTTCAACAGATTGAAGCTCCTCTCAGCCTCAACTGTCCACTAGAAAACCTTATGCCGCTTCTTCACAGTGTCCATCATTGTGGCACTAATCGCGCTGAAATTTCTAATAAATTTCTTGTAGAATCTTGCCAAACCATGGAAGCTCCGTACCTCAAAAACATTTCTCGGCGATGGCCAATTTATGATTACTTCAACCTTCTCAGGATCCATCTTCAATTCATTTGCCGAGATTACAAAACCCAAATAAATGAGCTCTGTCTGCATGAATGAGCATTTCTTCAAATTTATCAGCAGCTTCTCCTGCTGCAATCTTCCCATCACCATGGCCAAATGCCTCAAGTGTTCTTCCCTGGTTTTACTGAAGATCAGTATATCATCCAGGTACACCACCATAAATTTGCCAATGAATTCCCGCAGGACTTCATTCATCAGCCTCATAAAACTGTTGGGTGCATTTGTCAAGACAAACGGCATGACCAACCATTCGTACAAACACTCGTTTGTTTTGAATGTTGTTTTCCACTCGTCTCCCTCTCTCATCCAGATTTGATGATATCCGCTCTTGAGATCTATTTTTGAAAAGTAATTTTCCCCTCTCAGGCAATCCATCAAGTCGTCCATTCTCGGTAATGGGAACTTGTACCTGATGGTGATTTTATTTATGGCCCTGGAGTCTGTACACATCCTCCAGCCTCCATCCTTCTTCAGACTCGGTACCGTTGGAACGACACATGGACTCAGACTCTCTCTGACCAGTCCCTTGTCCTGCAGATCCCGAACCTGCCTTTTGACCTCCTTGTTCTCCTGAGGTGTCAACCTATATGCTGCCTTATTTGGCAAACTTGCTCCGGGTATGAGGTCAATGTGGTGACTCACACTCCTCATCGGTGGTAATGAACGAGGTAGTTCGTCCACAATGATATCAGCGAACTCTCCCAACAGTTCCTGAATCTCCTCCGGCAAGTCATCCACTCTTGTGCTTGCCAGGACAATTCTTGGCTTCCTGACAATAAAGAATTGTGGATCTTCATCCTTCTCTAGCTCTGTGAGAAGCTCTTTCCCACTCATGAGAAGTATCGTGCTGCTAACCTCTGGCTTCACTTCCTTATCTTTCATCGGCAACAACGTGTGTGTTTTTTCATCCTTCTCCAAGGTGTATGTGTTCATCCTCCCATCATGAACAACATGTCTATCAAACTGCCATGGTCTTCCCAATAATACATGGCAGACATCCATGGGAATGACATAACACAGGATTTCATCCCTATATTCACCCATTTTAAAATTGACCAAGCATTGTTTTGTAACACGTACCTGGTGTCCTTTCTGCAGCCACGTCACTCTATAAGGACTCGGGTGTTTGCGCGTCTTCAGCTCCAGTTTCTCCACCATTTCGGTCGAAACGAGATTATCGGTGCTCCCACTATCCACTATGACCTTGCATTTCCAGCCCTTGGTCTTGCAAGTCGTTCGGAACAGTCTGCATCTCTGAGCTGTGTCCTCCACCTCTTTCTCGGGTTTCAAAAGGACCTTATGCATTCCAAGCAACCTTCCGCTGTTCGCATCCTCGCTCTCAACATCACGCCTCTGCTGCGCCTCAGCGATGTGATCTTCACTTATGTCCACCTTCCTCTCTGGACAGTCAACGGCGTTATGACCGTCTTTACCACACGTGAAACATGTGATAACTCCTCCTCGACCTCTTCCTCTACCTCGGGTACGAGGAAATGTATTTGCATCAGCATATCCTCCTTGTTTATCATCTTGTTGTCTCCTCGGCTCAGCAATTTGATGCCTCTGCTGTGAGGTTCCACCTCTCTCAGATTTACCCTAAGGCCTCTTCCAATCCTCCTTGGGCTTCTGTGTTCTCTCTTGAACAACAGTTTTTCCTCATGGCTGGCTTCTGCCTCGCCCTCGCTGTCCCTGCTTGTGGCTCAGCTTTTCTTCTTCCTTCAGAGCCATCTGATACGCATCCTCAACTGTCCGGATGGTCAGCATGCTCAATTCGTCCTGAATATCATACCTGAGACCATTCAGGTATCTCGCCACCTTTTTGTCATCACTTTCCCGATGACCTGCTCGAATGTTGAGCCTGTAAAATTCTTCGGTGTATTCCTTCACCGTCATCAACTTCTGTCTCAGGTTCTGCATGCGCCTGAACAGAGTGATCTGGTAGTCTCTCAGAATAAATTTTTCCTTCATCTTGGCGATCATCCGATCCCAGCTTTTGATTTTCTGTTTGCCTTTGGAACGTCTATCTGCCTGCAGCTCGTCCCACCATAAGGCTGCATGTCCCTTCAGCTTGGTGATAGCATGCCTTATCTTCTTGTCTTCTTCGATATCTTCGTAGTCGAAGTAGGTGTCGAGTGCTCGGATCCAATCCAACAACTCCTCTGCATTTAGACTCCCCTCATAAGTCAGGATGTCCATTTTGGTCTTCGAGCTCATCCTTGAAATGGCCCTGATCAACCTCTCTGTCGAGGCATCTTCTGCTGAGACTTCTTCTTCAGCATGTCCAGCTTCCTCCTCAACCTCGGAATCGCTGAACTTTGCTGCACCAGTTCCACGCCTCTGTGCAGTTTCCATCTCTTCGAGTCTCACTCGGAGATCTCGCATCTGACGTTCCATCTCGGCATTGCCTGCTGGATTTCCTGGCTGCCTGCCTCTTCTTCGCGCGTCCCTGTCCTCACGATCAGATGACGTCCTCTCTCTTATTGGTGGCATTATGTCTCTGCTTTCATCTGCTACCGTAGCAAAGAGAACACCAACTCTGGCTCTGATCCCACTCTTGACGCAACCTGCCCCTCAGTGGACGGTCGCACCCCCAGGACCTTCTCTTTACACAGTCCCAAAAAGTCCAAGCTCTTCCACTCCCTCGGGAGCTCTTTACCCACAGTATACTTTCCTCGGCGATTCCCCGCCCTCAGAAATCGGGGAATCGGCACTCGCGTGTTCACGAGTTCAACGCTTGTGATATCGATCCTTCAATTCCCGAGCTCCGATCCCCGATGGTCAACGGTCAATGCTCGAGCGTCGGGCTTTCCCTTATTGGGATATCGCGACCTGCGATGTCAATACTCTGTGCCTTCAAAGCCCCGAGTACCGAGGTGTCGATTCCCCACTACAACGCCACCTGTACTCCACTATACCTCCGGGGTCCCATGCTGCCACGTCAACCTCGGGATTTCTCAGATCGTGGATCCATGACGCAAAGTTTCCTGCTGCTGGAAACTTCGAATGATGAAACTCCGATGTTCCAGATTTGTGCCACCTGTCCCTCCAGGGATCGATGATCCCGATCAAATCAGAGAATCTTACTTCGTGATTTCGACGTACATGTGATCCTTGCACTCGCCAACCCCGATTCGCCGGTATGTGATGTCAAATGAACTCCTCAGTGCACCTGCGAGTTAAACCACTCGCAACTCCTCCACGATCTGACGGTCTGCGGGAATTCGAGACCCTCCACGATCAATCCAAGTCGTCGATTCTCTTCCTCTTGAGAATCCTCCGATTTCGCCACCTTCGTCCAATGCAACTGAAAACAAAGGTTTTATCCCTCCAGATCTTTTATCGACTCGGACTTCTTGAGAGATTTCTCGAATGTGCTTCCCGTGCTCGGTCTTCAACCACTTCCAAAAGTGATGAAGTCTTCTGAGCCCTGTGCGCTCACGCCCACAACAATTTCGCCTTTTCCTCTTCTCAGACTTGCCACTGAGACACAAACTCGACCTGCACTCACCTGCATGGCTCGAATAACTCAAACCCAACTCTGGGAAAAAGAGAACAAAAGTTCAACCACTTGGCGTCCTCGACGCACTCTAAGCGGAGGAATTCGACTGCACTCTATGCAGGAATCTCCTGGCTCAAGCAGAGAAACAATTGGAACTCATTCCCTCATTCTCTCAGGTTTCGAACCTAATATGCAATCACATATGCTGCATACAATAGATAAGCATAAAAGGAAGCAAACATGCAAAGTCACAATATCAACAACACACATAGATCAAACACATCCATGGAATTGAATCAGGGTTTTCCTATTAATCCAATATCTGTACATGGAAGTTTCTTCACAACTCTATGCTCTGTTCTTCTTTCTCTCAATGCTAATACTGAATGAATGTTACAGTGATACAAGGGAGGGTGTCTATACTCCATTTTCCCTCTCGAAAGCTAAAACTGTCTAATCTACAGTTAATTTCTATCTACCAGCATTAAATTAAATAAATGCCTTCCTATCTATAATACAATACAAGTGCGCCCGCTTTGAATGCCTTCATTTAAATGGCGGCGCAAAAAATCTCCAAAATGATTCAAAAATGTTAGGTGCTGGCGCTGTCCAACTGTATATTCATTCCTCCACGCGCTGGCTCGCTTGGCGAGTTGTAGATGCTCCTGCATCATGGTTCAATAAAGACATTAGTTACTAATGTCTAGGTTATTAATGAATTAATTAATAAGTTGTCAATTTGAAGTTATATTATATGAATATAAATATCATCAATAAGATAATAATTAGTTCCCATCTATATGTAATGTACCTCAAAAATCACCATAAATTTTTTTTTTTTGGACATGAATCAATTTTGTTTAATCTTAGATTGTAAAAAAAAATAGGAACGATTTCAATTCTGACCGTAAGGATATTATTACACCCACCTAATATACTTCGAACATAAAACTTCTGTGGGTAAAAATTGCCTCCATGTTTTTGTTCCTTCCCTTATTCACTGCACCCTTCCAACATACTCAAAGTAAGACAACGAAATGAACTTAGCTCGAAGGAGACTCCGTTGTTCAGAGAGAGAAAAGGATATCACCCTAAAGTGTTTAGAGTGAGGCAAAGAGCGAAATCGTCTCGCAGGGGTCAAGATCTAGTGGAAAAATGCCAAATCCTCCTCGCCAAAATCTTTAGAAGAATGAACGGTGATAAATTGTCGGGAAAAGGAACGAAATCCAATGGACCGTTAGATCCCATAGATCTGTGCGGAAGTTAAGGTTGATCGATCAAAACTCAGGAGGGTACTGATCAGAAGCCTTTAAGGGAACAGATGGTGGAAAATTCATCGGAAGGTACCGAAATCTCATGAATCGTCGGATCTTAAAGTTCTATGTGGATGTTAAGGCTGATCGTTCACAAGCTTAGGAGGGTAAGAACCGTTGGATGAGAAATAAAAGGAGCCATTGATCTCGTTCTTTGGATTTTCGCCATCTCGGAGTTTCCACGTTGGAGGAGGGGCCCACCAGAGGACCATCCCATCCGGACCCCACATTTTTATTCAAAAGCCAAAACAAAACAAAAAAACAACAACACCCAAGAACTCCCGAATCGTGAAAAGATAACACGTCGGGGTTTCGGGGTTTGGGATTTCACAAACTCAACAACTAAGATCAACACATGACAACTCCGGAAGTCGTGAAAAGTGACCAGCACTTCGGATTTTGAAATTCCGCGACTGCAAAAGCCAAAACTTCAAACACCAACAATTCCCGAAATTATGTGGACTAACATTTCGGGATTTTGGGGATCGGGGTTTTCAAATACCAACCAACAACAAACCATAATTTTCGAAAAAGGGAAAGGCAGAAGGAGGTATTACCAACACATCGGGATTTCAGAGTTCAGAACTTTGTGAGTTTCGATTTCCAAACATCAACATGAACAATCCTTCGAAAAGGCGAAAAAGGAGAGTGGGTCCCGTATTTCGGGGTTTCGGGGTTCGAAACTTCACGAGTTCCGGTACTCAAACATAAACATATCCAAACTTTTTAAAATGCAAAAGAGGTAAGGGTGTGGGCCCTACAAATTCAGGTTTCGGGGTTTGCTAACTCCCGATGCAAAACATCACACATCACCAAATGTTGAATCGCAAAGTTATGAAAAGGTAAGGGTGTGGGCCCTACAAATTTTGGTTTTGGGGTTTACTAACTCTTGATGCAAAACATCACACATCACCAAATGCCGAATCGTGAAGTTACGAAAAGGTAAGGGTGTGGGTCCTACAAATTCGGGTTTCGAGGTTTACTAACTCCCGATGAAAAACATCACACATCACCAAACGCCGAATCGCAAAGTTACGAAAAGGTAAAGGTGTGGGCCCTACAAATTCGGGTTTCAGGGTTTACTAACTTAGTAATTTTGTTCCCAGAAATATTCATATGGTTAGATTTTCGGAACTTACAGCATAGGATCCACTCCCAAATATACCAATCTTCAGCATTGATTTTACTCAGAAAACACAAACAGAAATAAAGTAACAAGGAATTTAATTTAGAGGGGATTTCTTCCAGAGTTCAACCATGCATGATCCTTTCAGCTATCATAACGAATAAAAATGTCAATTTCTATCGTTCATTCATAAAGGGAACACTAGAGGTTAGATTTACCATATGTTCTCTGTCAGTCTTTAGGCTTGATGCATTTGAACTAAATTTTCCTATACATTATTATCTATCATAATTAGAATATGCATTACATCCATGATTGAATCATTCGCCAAAGAATGGAAATATTTTAGTTCCGATTAAACACAGACCTTTGCATCATATATAAAATCATTCATATAGAAAATGGAAATCATTCCAGTTCCAATTTAACAAATATATTGCATCAAATATAAAATCATTCAGAAGAGAGAAGGAGAAGATTTAACATATCTAAATTCCAATCTGCGGGAAGACAAAGGGAACAACCACATTCCTCCCAACCGTATAACAGGGAAGCCAAAATCACTTGCCTGATTAACCCCCTAGACTGACCATGAATCCATGAGGGTGAACTTGGAAACTCCTCCTCAACTATGTCCTTCAATTCCAACAGTTATCTTCTTGCCTCACACTTACTCAACAACGCTCATAACAACAAGGCGATTCTATTTCAATAGGCTCCTCTTGCCTCACACTCAATCCACAATGTTCATAACAGAAAGAGAGCTCAGGAATCCTTTCCTAGCATACTTGGCAGCGTCGTGCCTCCTCGCATATGCTATTTATTCATTTTTGCCCAAGTCTTTTCCCCCTTTGGGGATTTTCGCAGCTTTCTAAATCCATGATTTTCAAGGGTTTCCAGTGGCCAAATCTCTAATTTTCCACTTGTCAGCATCAGCCCAGAGGCAGTTCCAACTTGTTCCCCACTCATGGATTCATGGTCAGCTGATTTTTAACATGGATGTTCCATTTGTCCTCCTGCAGTTAATATAAAATGTTCTGTTGTGATACAAGTGTCATAGTCAAATAGTTAGTTGAGTCCAAACAGAACTCTGTCCAACAGTCACAATAATAAATACAATTATTAAATTCGAATTTCAGAATTGCCATAAATGGAAAAAAATTTCCAGATTCAAATTTGCTAAAAATGGAAATAAATTTCCAACACATAAAAATAAAAATATTTATTTTTGGGGGATGTCACACTATAAATATTATATGAAGTTATAATAAATGAGTATAATAATTAGTTTCCATCTAAGAATCTTTTATTTCTATATTAGGCTTTATTATCCAAAATGAACTATTCATTATAATTATTCCTTTAGTCAAAGGGTCACTACAATTGGAAAAGACCACCAAAGTGGGAGACTGGTTCCTTTTTGAGGAGTTTACAATGATAAGAGTCTATGGTTTTGAAGAGAAGCCATATCAAAAGTGAGTGTTGAATTTGGTAGAGAAGCCATATCAAGAGACTGAAAAAAGTGAAATTCATTCAATTACTGACTAAAAAGCCAAGCATATTAAATTAAATATTGTTCGGATGATTTTCAAGGAAAACCCAAATCTACTCTAGTAGATGCAAAGACTAAAAATTCATCCATGAATCAATCAACTCAGAGATAAATAAGGGATAAACAACAGAGGAAATTCTTATCCCTCACTCATCATCCATGCACAAAAAAGCAGGGCATTTGAATCTATAGGTCTTTAAACACCGAAGTGATGATCGTCGATTCGGCTCCTAGCTGTTTTTTCAGGAACAAACTGATGACTAAAGGGACAATGGACGAAATATAAAAACAAAATATTTTCATAATAATCAATAGAACCCACATAGAGAAGTCATTGAAATCAGAAGTTTGGTTCATCTAGAGACTGCCATTCAACTCAGAGGTTTATCATTCACAATGCACTATCTATCAATAAAAATGCAGAGATGTACGCAAGTTCAAGCAATTAAAAATGTAGAGATAAATCGAAGTTTTAATCAATTAAACCGCATAAGTACTCACTCATAAGAAGGCGCAAAGACTAGACATTCAACCATGAATCAATCAACTCAAAGATAAGTAAGAGGTTCATAGACAGCATGAAAAATTCTTATCCTTCACTTATCATCCATGCATAGAAAAGAAGGGCATTTGAAGCTACGGGTCTTTAAAAATAGAAGTGACGACCGTCGATTCGGCTCCTGGCCAACTGCTTAGGTACGGATTGATGACTAAAGGGATAAGTGACAGAAGATAAAACCACAATCTTTTCATAATAATCAATAAAACCCACACATATGATTCATTGAAATCGGAAGTTGGGTTCACCAAGGGAAATCAATTCAAAAAAACAACAATGGGATAGTAGATGCGAGATGGAATTAAGGGTTTAAAAGGACATAGGTGATTCCATGTCAATTGAGCATCACATTTGGGATTCGATATGTGATTCCTTGGTTCCTCACATAGTTCCTACCATGTTTAAATTATAATAATTCAATTTTAAAGATGGATGAATGTTGAATTAATATTATTTCTTTAATGAGGATTATTCGAAGTTTAATTTACTTTATTTATTTGTATGCATGATTAGTTGTTA
>JASDQU010301060.1:2865-13683 GCA_032191745.1 Picea mariana
CTTCATTCCTCTTTTTATTAAAGAGACATAAGAGACATTTTTATACGAAGAGATATTTTTCCTTTTTATTAGAGAGACATTTTTATAAAGTTTTTATTAAACACACCTGACAAATAAACACCAAAGCATGCACATCCATATCTAAGAATAACATAAAATAATTTTATTAAAGTCATAATAACAATATACCAATGCCACTCTTGGATACACAAGTATGTGGATAGGTCCACTCCCATAAAAGTCAAAGGAAGGAATATCTAATCTAATATCTAAAATTAAAACTGGGAAAGCAAAAACTGCTCGAAAAAATAGGACATAAACGCACGAAGAAAATTTTAGACATAAGTTGCTTGGGAGATTTAGGGGAGGAGGTGGGACATGAGCAGACGAATGCAAGTGAATAAGAGGCAGATTGATAATCCCGCTAACATCACTGTAACGGCTAAGGCCATCCCTATAAAATTCGAAATAAGATCACTATTACGGCTAAGGCCACCCATATAAAAGTCGAAACAAGATCATTGTTACGGCTAAGGCCACCCCCTAAAGTCAAAAGAAGATCTAAACTTAACATTGACAAAACCCATGAAGAAAACTTAGACATCATAGCACCACAGAAGTTCCTTGGAAGATTTAGGGGATGTGGGATAAGAGCAGACGACTGTAAGTGTACAATAGGCAGATTGATAATKCCATTAACATTAAAACAAATGCAAATCTCTYAGTAATCCACCTGGAATTCTGAACYAGAGAATTGAGGAGTCCTKGTTCACCTCTCCCGCCACTCATAAGATCATTAAACTGTTGAAAGTATATGTGGAGGAGGATGAGGATGATTAATGTAGAGACAGCTCTGGATAGAAGGACTACACTACCCCAAATCTCTGCTCCAATTGGACCCTGAAGCGAGAACACCGATGTGAGAATTGCAGCATGACTGGTCAGGTACGCGTTTATCAAGTTGTTTATTTTGCCGGGCATATATTCATAAGAAAAATGTCCAAAAGATTTAAAAAACAAAGTCTTGACTCAAGCCTTTTTCACCACGGCTTAATCAAAATCCTGTTAACACACCACTTGGAAACCATAGGTTGTTGGGATGGATTTTTAGTGAGAAATGGTTGTGCTCCCACTGTCGGCCCTAATTCTGATGAATTGTTGGTAAATGAACACTCTGACAGCCCGAATACTAAGTTTTTCACAAAACCCCTAGACAATGTAATGGTCAGTCCATTCTCGTTTGAGAAACATGTTGTATATTGTGAGTGGAGTGAACCTCCTATGCATAATTTGGATAATGGCCATAACACCAATGTGAAACCCTATGTCGACAAGTCTCACAAACAGTGAAAACGAAAGCACAAAATGATAGGGTTCTGAAATAAAAGAGATGGTCGGCTCATTTCGAGAAGTTTGAGGAATCGATCTAAGCCTCATTTGAGCTCGATCACCCTAATCGAGATCAATGAGGATTCAAATCCCGAAATTGAAAAGTTCAGAAGAAGATCTAGATTTTCATAAATTGGATCCTAATCAGCCATATGACTTTGTTAACAATCTTCCACCATGTCTCAAGGATAAAGGTGAGTTCACTGGTATTAGGCTTGGTCCAGGGAAAGTAACAGGAAGTATTGATGCAACCAGCCTTGACTGTATGCCCCATCAACAGATTGTTTCTCCTGCGCATTGTGAAGTCTGCCTACATTGGATCAAATGATACTATCTTGATATTCCTATCCTCCAAGATCGAATTAAAATGCTCGCAAACCACAATGAATTACTCATTAAAGAAAACCGTGAACTCAGAGCAAACGAACAAAGACAAGCCAAGCGTCTTAAGAAGACAGACAACATTGTGATAAACAATGCAGACAATGTCAATTCCATAATCAATTCTGAGCTATCTTGATCCATGTTTAGTCATTGGTTAAATGGTAAAACAGTTTTTTCCCTCTTATTATAGTCATGCTATTTTTTGAATCAAATTGGTTGAAATTAGATCTCTTTTGCCAATATAAGACTGGCTATAGAATCTCATGATTCTGTAGCCAAGTCATTTTTATATAAAACTTAATAATTAGTTGTTAATAAATTATCTAGCTTGTTCCTGTTTCTTTTTTCAGAACATGGTATATCTGATGTTGATTTTATGAGGTGGAACATGTTCGATCTAGATGATTAGTATCTCCTTTTTGTTTATTTTGTAAATAGGAAAAAACTTTTATAAATTTTTGAAGATACAATTTGATCATGAGTGGCTCTAGGCCCTCCATATTTGTAATATTTTGATCTTATGGGATCTGATCTTATCCTAGGAGATAGAAAGTTCATATTTCAAAAAATCTTTAAATACTCTCTATTTTGTAAATGAAAGGCATCTTGGCCTGGAACCAAAGATGGACGAATGATGTTTCAAGACTTAATGGAGCAGTATACAACATTTTGGCTTTAGTCCTTTGTGAATGGTGTTTCATTAATGTTTTGTTTTATTTAATATTGATATCTTAATATGTCTTGTAGCTTTATACTCATTGGCATGTTATGTTTCAGGATGTCCATTTTATAAATATCATTCATGATTTGTTGTTTCGAATATTGACATTGTCGTCACCTTTTCAATTTGAGTATTAGGATTTCTCTTTGATATTTAGTTGAACAATGAAATGAATATGTTACACTCAGATTTATCTGACTGTAATCATTTGTGATCATAATATCACATAATTAATTTGTGTTCCCTATTCTGTTATTAAACTCTGGTTACCAATACATTCCATGAATTTATTCAGAACAGTTTCAGTATAAGTCTATTGCAGATTGATCTCATAGGCGTGGTAGTTGGATGCTCTTGATTCATACAAAGGCCTAGACACATTTCACACACTAGCATCAGGTTAGCTTCTTTGTGTTTCTAATTTCTGTCATTTATGTATTAGCGAAACCAGAAAGTTTAGATCAACTTTTGACTATCTGTACATCTGTGTTTCATAGTTTAGTTAATTCAAGATTTTTTTTATTTATAGAAAGAAGACAAAAAAATATTCAAATGTGTTTTCTTTATCTACTTCTCAAAAGAAATTATTTTTACATTGATTTCGTAAGTTCCCAGTAAAACTCGCAACCTGTAAATGTTGTTTATAAGTAAGATTTTTATGTTTTCTTTTTCTGCTTAAATACATTTACAATATATATATATATATATATATTAGTTTTTAGCATTAGTCAGTTATCCCTTTCTCTTTATTTTAGGACTTTAGATTGGCTAACAGAGCCATTAAACCCATCAAAACAAGTTACCCCAAACGGCTTGAGTCACTTAGACAACCCCGGACCGGACTTGTTCTTCCAGTTGATGGACAGTCACTTTTTCCCATCAACAAATGGTGCTAGAAGGAGGGATGAATACAATTGATGGCACATGGAAGTCACAAGACTCCTCCCCCACACACTCACTCCCTTGTAGTAACACATAGTCGCTTAGTAAAAAAAATTACTTTCGAAACAACAACTACCTCGAACAAAAATCATGAGATTCTCGTTGAGCCGGTAACACAAAATTCCCAAGGGGCCGACGTACAAGAAATTGTTTTTCAGTTACTCATTAGGACACATAGTGATTTAGACCATATGAGACAACCTGGTAGGCCACTAAATCAACCCCTTGACTTGTCGAATATCCAAGAATAGCTTGAAGGCATTGGTTTGCTTTTAAACCCTTTAGGAGATAATACTACAGATCTTGTTGAAACACCTATTCTTCTAACCAAAGGATCTGGTATTCCACCTTCCCCACCTCATTCATCTCCATTCTCTTCAGGAGGATAATCATCTGATGAAGGCAGTTCCTCATCTGAACCATCTCAGCCTTCGACACCACCTACACCCATGGAAAACCAAAAAAATCCTGCTAGACCCTGCCTCGATCAAGATGTCATGGTTGTACCCAGACCCCAACACCCATTACCAAAGCACCCAGAGAAATGGTTGCCTAAGTTTGATCCAGATTCTAAACAATCTGCAAAAGATCACATAAAGAAGTTTATGTTGGCCATTAGACTCCGAAGTGTAGAGCATGAAGATGTAGTATGCAGACTCTTTCCTTATACGTTTGAGGGAAATGCCTCCACATGGTATTTCTCCCAATAGCCCCAGACCATTATCTCTTGGGACAAATTTGAAACYTGTTTCTTAGAGAAATTTGGAGATGATAAATCTCCTAAAGTCTTGGTTATGGAATCTCCARCMTAAAAAWGAACCCTAAGGATAAAGTAARAGATTTTAACCAAWKATTMCTTACGTTAAAKAATTGAATTCYYRCAAATTMAATDCCTGYTGAGAGTCYAAYTGTTKCWTACTACAMCAAAGCTCTACATAATAATATAGTAATTTGGGTTAAAAGGTCTAAAAAGTCTACATTGTTGGAAGCCTTCGAGGAGGCAAGCCAAATTGAAAAGGATATATTAAGCTTAAAAGACAATCTCAATAGTGAAGCTGAAACAACTTCATCCTCTAAAAAGAAAATAGAAATCATTACGAGGCCTCCCCAAGACAAAAGCCAACCAGAAACTTTAGACTTGGAAAGCTTGCAAAAGGCTTTCGAAAAATTATCAAATCAATTCGTAGACTTGAAGAGATCGGTCGGAGAGGGGAGAGGCATCCTCAAGCAAAGGAAGTTTTAAACTTACTTTTAGAAATTCTTTTCCTCCCAATCGGCCAAATCCGACCATTCAAGGTCTTAATTTCGAAAGATTACCATACGCTTTGCAAACTATTCTTGAAGCACATGATAAATTTGTCCCTCTGGAAAGTTCTGAAGACATAGTTGAGGAAGAAGTAGCTGAAGAGAAGGAATCATCTCCCAATATCTTCGGACACTTCTCTGGCAATATTTTCCAAGAAAACTTTGAAACTGTCGATCCTTACAACACAAGAAGCAAAACAAAGAGCAAACCATCTTCTGAAATGAGTAATAATGTGCCTCCAAAACAGTAAAAAAAAGATGAAATAAAATAGATTTTATCATCCCCAGTTTTATAATATGACTTGATTGAAGATCTAAAAAAACTAAGGGCTAACATTTATGTTTACGAGATTTTGAAATTTCCTCTTATTATGCAGAAAATGCTTCAAAATATCACAGAAAACAGTAAGAACAACGATCCTAGTGGCAAGAAGACTGCAGAAATCAGTTCTAAAACAGCCAAAAAGATCCCTACTAAAACGACATATAAACTTCCAGATAAAATGGATTCAACTGAAAAAACTGTATCAAATGTAGATAAAATTGTTTCAAGGACAACGGCAAAAAATCAGCGGAATTCTATTGTTAACACTCATAAAAATGTCCCACCTTTCTTATTGACTTTTGAAATTTTCAATAGAAATGTACATAATTGCATGGTGGATTCTGGTGCATCATCAAATGTGATGCCTTTATCTGTTTGTCAAAAAATTAACGCAAAATTTCAACCTTCTAGTCTCAAAATCATTCAGCTTGATCGGACGAATGTTAAGGTAATTGGTGAACTTAAAAATGTTATGGTTAGGTTATCTCCTAATCCTAAGGTTCACCAGAATATTGACATCATTGTTGTTGGCATCCCCAAAGTCTATGGTTTATTTTTTAGCAGGGACTGGTCCGAACAACTACATGGGTACTTTGCCACTGATTGGTCTCATTTGTGGTTACCGGAAAATGGGTAGCCAAATAAAATTAGGATAAACCGTGAACGTTATATCAAGAACACCATGACATATCTAAATGATCCAAATGAACCTTTTACTGCATCTACTAATTCACTTGAAATGCAGGGAATGAACACCTTCTTTGGTAACTTCATGACCGAAATTTCCCCCATCACCAATCCTGGGCAACAATCAGAACTCATGACCTCTATTGAGTCACCAGCTTTGCCAAATGTGCCAAAAAATGTTGACGAAGCTCAGATATGGTCAATTTACTTCGATGAATCCAAATCCAAAGAAGGAGCCGGTGCAGGATGTGTACTCATCGACTCCACAGGTAATAAGACTTTCATTTACTGTCGATTAGAGTTCGAATGCACTAATAACACTGTCGAATATGAAGCACTTCTACAAGGGCTTAAGAAAGCTTTGGATATGGACGTAAGAAATTTAATGGTGTTATGTGATTCAGAAATCATGGTCATACAGGTAAGAAACTCCATACATTGCTTGTCACCACATCTGAGAAGTTATCAAACTGAGGTATGGAGTTTGATACAAAACATTTTAGTGTTTAACATCAATTCCAATCCTAGACTAAGTAATTCGAAGGATGATTTATTGGCTAATGTCACTTCTAAACTTTTTCCCACAGAAGGTCTCTCTTCGAATGCATTTTTGATTGAATTATTGTTCAGGTCGTCGATACCTGACAACATCACCAATTGGAGAGTGTTCAATGATGACCAACAGATCATCAACTTCTTGCATAAGGAGGACACTTTCCAAGGTGCAATTATCAATGAAGGAACTCACGATGAAGACCTTCGCAACTTCATGGTAATATCAGATCCTAGATCTCCTAAATCGACATATGATCTGGTAAACTCTATTCCTAGATACATTGTAAGACTAGAGAATTTTTATGATTTGCATGATAAATTTTGAGGGTTAGTTAATTGTAAAATGAACATTTATTCCTTGACTTATGAAATGATAAATCTAGAGAATAAAGATAATCCTCAAAATATCAATTTGGGAATGGGATGCTCCGAGCAAGAACGATCTACCTTTATAAAACTACTTAAAGAATTCAAGGATGTTTTTGCCTGGACATATGATGATTTGAAAAAATTCGATCCTAATATAATACAACATGTCATCCCCATGAAACCACAAACTCAGCCTTTTTAGCAGAAATTAAGAAAGATGCATCCCAAATTGGAACCCACTGTCAAGAAAGAACTAAATAAATTACTAAACACAAAGATAATTTTCCCGGTGAGACACACACAATGGGTGTCTAATCTAGTTCCTGTAAGGAAGAAAAGTGGTGAAATTGGACTTTGTGTCCATTTTCGTAACTTAAACCGGGCGTCTGATAAAGACAACTATCCCATTACTCCAATGGAACAAATTCTTCAACACGTATCTGGTTCCGAAATACTATCACTAGTAGGTGGTTTTTCGGGATACAACCAAGTCCTCATGTCCCCCTCAAACCAGTTAAAAACAACCTTTCGTACCCCATGGGGCACTTATGCCTATAGGAAGATTCCTTTTGGGATTATAAATGACAAGGCCACTTTTGAGAGAGAAATGGACATTGCTTTTCATGGTCTCATAAATTAATCGGTAGTGGTCTACCTTGATGATGTTATTGTTTTCTCCAAAAAAAAGAAAGATCACGTGTCTCAACTTAGGGATGTTCTAGAATAATGCTGCAAGTACGACATATCTCTCAACCCTAAGAATTCAGTATTTGCGGTGGAACAAGAAAAACTTCTTGGGTTCATAGTGTCCAGTGACGAAATAATCATCGATCCCGAAAGAACTCAAGACATTGCCAAACTACCTCCCCCTTCCTCCAAAAAATCTATGCAATCCTTTTTAGGCCAAATTAATTTTATCAGAAGATTTGTCCCAAGTTTCTCATAAATGGTAAGGCCCTTGCAAAATTTAATTAAAAAGGATATTCAATACCGTTGGGGACCCCAAGAAAGTCAAGCTTTTGATTCTATCAAAAAAACAATAATTGAAGCTCCTTCCTTGATGAGTCTTGATTTCTCTTGGGATTTCACTCTTTACACCTTCACCTCTGACCAATCTTATGTTGTTGTGTTAACACAGAAAAATACTGAAATAAATGAAGTACCCATTGCCTTCATGATCTTAGCTTTCAAAGGGGTTGAACTAAATTACCCATCTGTATATCAGCAGGCGTATGCTATTTTCAAAGCAGTGAAGCACTTCCGGTCTTGTCTGCTAAAATCCAGAACTAAAGTCATCGTTCCTTACCCTGTTGTGAGAAACTTATTAGTACAAAAGGAACTGGGTGAAAAAAAAGAAAATTGGATGGCATCATTACAAGAATACAACCTCGAAATAATTCCTGCACAAATTGTTAGAGGTTAGGGTCGATGTAAACTAGTGGTTGATTCAATTGAAGAATAGGAAAGTCAAATTAACATCTCAACTGTAAATCAGCACAACGAGACACGAGTCAGTTGTACACAAGTTGCTGCTAATTATTGGTATGATGATATTAAATTTTAATTAACACATGGATCTTCTCCTTACCATCTCGATCCTAAAAACATAAGAGTACTCAGGTTAAAATCTCCATCTTTCCAGCTAATAAATGATGTATTGTTTCGAAAGAATTTCGATGGTGTTCTTATGTGTTGTTTGGAAAAAGATGAAGCAGGAAAAGTGCTATATAAACTTCATGCAGGTGAGGCTGGTGGACACTTTGGTGGAGACACCACTTCTCACAAAGTGTTAAGAGTTGGGTACTATTGGCCCACGTTATTTAAAGATGCCCATGCATTATGTCGTAAATGCATAATCTGCCAAAAGGTTGTTGGACAAGTGAAAAAGGTAGCATTCCCTTTGCAACATGTTACTGTGGATTCACCTTTTTAGTAGTGGGGTCTTGACATCATAGGGAAAATGAACCCTTCTTCTTCACAACAGCATAAATATATCATTACAACAATGGATTATTTTACCAGATGGTCCGAAGTTGCACCTTTGAAAGTGGTAAACACTAATCAGGTAGCATCTTTTCTTAACTCGAATATCGTTACCAGATTCAACATTCCTGAATGTTTAGTATTTGATAACGCATATTATTTATCATCCCTGGATATGAATGTATTCGCCTTATAAAAAGGTATTAAATTGAAATATTATGCTAGCTACTACCCCTAAAGGAAATGGCCTAACAGAATCAACAAACAAAAATTTGATCAAGATCATTAAGAGGACAGTTTCTGAAAACCACAAGAACTGGCACAACGCTTTGTTTAATGCACTATGGGCTGACAGAGTAACACCCAAATCCTTTGTTGGCAAATCTCCTTTCTTTCTCATTTACGGGAGAGAAGCAATCCTACCTCCTCATGTTCTACTCCCATCTCTACAATTATCGCAGAAAGTCCAAGAAGAGGTATTCCCTCCTCTGGAAAGTCGAAACAATGCCTTATTAAAACTAGAGGAAGTTAGAGAACAAGAAAAGAAGAAATTGGATCAGCATCAACAGATTGTAAAAAGATGGTTTGATTCAAACTCCTCTTTAGACAAAAACTTCGCGGTAGGAGACATGGTTCTCAAAAACCTCACGGGGGGAAAGGGGAACACACCAAGTTCCAAAACCTATGGTTGGGACCATTCGTGATCACTGAAAAAATAGGTCCCAACTCTTTCCGTCTACACAATTTGGAGGGATAACCAGACACCTTCCCGGTGAATGGCCAAGATATCAAAAGGTATTTTCCCTGATGCTTCCAAATCCACCTTTGTACATATTTTTCTTTGTTTAATTTTTCTTTTTGTTTTTTGATTTTGGTTCTTTTCATTTTTCTTGATTTTTCTGTGTTCTAAATGAATTCATGTCTGTGTCACCTTTTAGTTCATGAAAGGAAACCAAAATGTCTCATCATAAAGTAACAGTCAAGGTCATCTCAAAGTATCAACGCTATAAATTGTTGAAACTCAGACTGGCAAAAGAAACTTCCTGTTCAGACTAGTCTTCCTGGTTTCACTTTATAATCATGAGAAGATACAATCATCATTAAAACTCTTTACGATGTCCCTCTTTTTAAAGAAAAAAAATCAAGTATGCCTTCCTATCCTTGAAAAGTTATTCTTATCATAAAACTAAATTCAAATCATGATGAAGGTCATCAAGCGAAAAACTAAGTTGGAAAATGGCAAGTGTTTTGGAATCTGGAATTTTCAACATCACCCCTCTTTCCTGACAATCATAAAAAATTGTAGATAACTTCTAGAGAGAAGTGGGAAGTGTCTGTAAACCCATCGAGATACTCAACAGGTCTGCGGGTAGCTGGTAAATGTATGCATGATGCCAAGACAACTTCGTCAGGGTACTGAAAAGGCTTGATGGCAGCAAAGCAATGTTGGGTTGAAGAAAATTATCAGGTATAAATTTTGATATTAATCGTAAAATGCCCTCCATTTTGAATTGACAATTATTGGACATGGAAGAGGCGTTTGAGTGGGTTAATTGACATCCCTGCTGAGGATATGGATGCCTGCTGGTAGCAGTGACCATGTCAATAGTATCAGAGTCATTTGGCTAAAATATTGTCTCTCTCGTAATTAAAACTTGTCACCAGATTGCATTTGGACAGAAAAACATCTAACACTAGAATGGGTGACGTTTTTGAATTTGATTGGGATACTTGACTTACTATTGACTGTTCTTTAAATTCTTAAACCATTCTGATCCATCCTAACATGAATTCTATGGTGATGTAGAGATAACTGCTTCTCCCAGTAAGTCACCATTGTTGGCAGCCCTATATGTTTTTGCTATTTGAACAACAAACGACACTTCCTATAGTTGCCTTCACCTCATCCTGTAAATATGACCATTTGGGGATGATTACTGGATTATAAAAGATGTTCATTTATTCTCTAAGATTTGCGTTTTCGTTTTTGTTTCATGTTTGATTCATGACTAAAAGCATGAATCAAGCATGAAAACTTAGTTTGTATTATATCCCCATTCAAAGCATCTTTTTAAAAGGGTCATTGTTCTTGTATCTACTCCATGTTTAACACTTGAATGAATTCCCTTTGATTACTTTCAATGTTGATATGATACTT
>JASDQU010301067.1:0-13870 GCA_032191745.1 Picea mariana
CAAACAACCAAGTTCCTATTTAACTATGGAGATGGCACTTGTTTTATTGTTATATGTGTATGAATTGTTCTCATACAAAAGTTTACAAAAGAAGAAAGGAGAGGATTGATTTGAATTTCAGCTATATGAACTTGGCATATCATCCATTGGTCATCTCATCACACATATACCATGCCCATTCTTATGATGTGCCTTGAAGCCAAAAATAAAAATTATTTGTGTGCTTCTCAATTTCCTAGCTTCAAAAGGAATTATGCCATATGATAGAGCTCCTTAGGTCAAACCTTAGGGTGTTGTAAGGCATAACACAATCTACCACCAAATGAAAAAGTTCTCTTAACCTGATACCATCATGTAGAGATTCTCTAGAAATGACTTTCTCATTAGCCATGAGAATTTTTCCCCCAATTACTTTTGAGAACCCCACTTTTTCTATATTGACATCAACCTAAGGCTCTCAATCTCACAAACCACTCTCTCTAGAGATCCCAATCCTACCTAGGCTCCAATACCATATTAAATTTTACACCTACAAGAGAGACATAAACACAAGCGTGCACACATAGATAAAATCCCATATCTAATGTGTAAATCCAAACCCAAGAAAACCACACAAAGATATATTCAGTACCCTTGACCAAGTCAACCAAGACCATTCCCAATTAAACCAACACCATCTGTTAGAGACACATTATAATGTAGACAATAAACCTTTTAAATACACTACCATCACATGAAAACCATGGGCTAAAGCCATGTGCCACAATAAACCACAAGCACTCAATGATTAACCTAACATGGCTTTGAAAGGGAAAGAGGAAATTGGTATTTATAATGAAACAAATATGGAAACCAAGTCCTCTTACTACTAGTAAGGATGAAGTTCAATATTTAGGAAGAGGATAAAGCAATGCCCATAATAGAACTCTCATTTTGTAATAAAATTCAAATAGACACCAAGAATTATAAGACCAACAAAAAGATGTAGTACTATTTAGTCCAAAATAGGTAATGTACTTCAATACAAAAATTTATAACATGAATTATGTGGAGGGAAAAGGTATGAGTGATCACATTTTTTACTTAATCTATTTTCCCATTTTTCTAGTGTTAGGGATGATGATAAAGTTTTGCAATCCCAACATTTCTAATTTTATTGAAGTCATTGCCACAATCATTTTATACTTTGAAAATAAAACTGATGTTGAGCAAAGAACATTCACATTTAGAGATGGTTTTTGATGCATTGTTAGAAGAAATTAGAATAATTGATGCAAGAACACCAACATTGGGGGATACATTGCTTTCTATGCCAAAAGAAAGGGGAAACATAAAATTTTCCAACAAAGCCATGTTGAAAGAGTAACAAAAATGGGTGAAGAATAAACAAAATGAAACAATTTATGAAGTAATGTAAGGCCACACTACATGCCAACAACATGGTGGAAAGCAACCACAAAAATATAAGAACAAGAAAAATATAAGTTGCAATTATTGTCATATGTTAGGGCACATACAAAGAGACTATTGGAAGTGGAAGATTGCATTGTTTCATCTTGTCATCTGTAGAAATCAACATGATCAGGATTTTAAAGTTGATATGGAGAACTCCAATGACTAAGATTTATTCACTATATACTTATGAACGACATAGCACATGACAAGGAAATAAAAATTGCTTCAAATTTATTGTCATCTTTACATGAATAGAATTATCTAGTTCGGAGATTAAATATGCCATAAAGTATATGATGTTGGAGAGTTGCAAGTCCCTATTTCTAATGGAGGAATATTCTGCAAGGAGTGTTGCATGTGCCAAATTTGGCAAGAGATTTTAAATCTATTGCAAAAATAATATATTTTGGCTAGAATGTTAAATTCCACTAAAAAAATTGTCATTGTGAATAACCAAGCAAGGAATGTTCGTTTACATGCTCCTAAGAAGGGAATTTATATGTTTTAAAGTTAAATTTATAAGTTGCATCATCTATTATAGAAAATAGTTTGTGGACTAGTGTCATTAGAGGTTTCTTCATGTGAATGCTAAAACTCTATTAGAAATGAAAAAGAAAAGCATGTTAAATGGGATGATGAACAAAAAAAAATGATTCTAATTTTGACTCATGAATATTGTGCAATTGACAAGAAAATTAGAAGGCATAATGTCTACAATAGAATGTGGGGTTCTAGATTTAGTGCAGAGTGATATTTGTCATCCTAAATATGCAGAATATGTATGTGGGATGATTAGAGATTTCCTTGATGCTTTTAGCAGAAAAACTTGTATTTATTAGTCTAAAATGGTTGGTGCATTTAATGTTTTTCCACAATTTCAAGCAATGGCTGAAAAGTAGTTGGAGCCCTCAAATTCTTTTGCAAGAAAGCTAGGATAATGAGGCAATTTACAACTCCATATTCCTCTTAGAAAAATGGTGTTATGGGAGGAAACAATGGTGGATTTAGATGCATACTAGTTTAAAATAAACATGACAGAAGATATTGGAAAAAAAATTATTCAACAACATATTTGTAGAATAGATTGTGGCAATAAACGGAAAATTTTTAGAAGTAGCTTGGTTTGGACTAATCGATTGGGTATAGCTCAAGCCATTGAAAGAATAATTTTTATCCTCTCCAACCGGGTTCAAATCCCACCATTCCACCATGGAGGAAAGATAGCGCATGCTAACTTTACATCTTGCACAAGAACAAGCATTTCTTGAACAATATTATTCAACCGTGGGGGACAGCTAGCATGCATTGCCTTTTTCCCTTCTTCACAACAAAAATTTCATCTCGAACAACATCATTCCACCATGGGGGAAAGCTAGCTCTAGATTTCCCTCTTACAGAAGCACTAGCGCATCTCAAACAACATCACTCCAACATCGGGGAAAGCTAGAGCGTTCTAAATTTCCCTCTTGCAAAAGCGCAAGAAGATCTCAAACAACAAGATTACACTGTGGGAAATCTAGTGTGTGCTAAATTTCAAGCAACATCACTCCACGATGGAGGAAATACAAGCACATTTCAAACAACGTCACTCCACGGTGGAGGAAAGCTAGCATGTGATAACTTTCCTTCTTGCACATGCACAAGTGTATTTCAAAAAACAACATTCCATTGTGGAGGAAAGCTAGTGCATGCTATTTTTCCTTCTTGCACAAGGACAAACACATTTCGAACAACAACATTCCATTGTGGAAGAAAGCTAGAGTGCTAGTTTTCCTTCTTGCACAAACAAAAGCACATTTCAAACAACAATCCACTATGGAGGAAAGCTATTGTGTGATAGGTTTCCTTATTGCACAAGAACAAACATAATTTGAACAACAACATTCCAATGTGGAGGAAAGCTAACACATGCTAGGTTTCTTTCTTGTACAAGAAAAAGCGCATTTCGAACAACAACATCTCACAATGGAGGAAAGCTAGTGCGTGATAGTTTTACTTCTTAAACAAAACAAATGCATTTCGAAAAACATCATTCCACTATGGAGAAAATCTAACGCATGTTAACTTTCCTTCTTGCACAAGAAAAAGTGCATTTCGAACATCATATTTCCACTATGGAGGAATGTTGGTGCATGCTAGCTTTCTTCTTGCACAAGCAAAAGTGCATTTCGAACATCATTCCACTATGGAGGAACACCAGTGCATACTAGCTTTCCTTCTTGTAGAAGAAAAACAACATTTTGATCAACATCATTCCATGGTGTAGGAATGCTAGCGCATGCTAGATTTCCTTCTTACACAAGCAGAAATGCATTTCAAACAAAATCATTCCACTGTGAAGGAAAACTAGCACATGCTATCTTTCCTTCTTGAACAAGCACAAGTGCATTTCAGACAACATCATTCCACTGTCAAGGAAATCTAGGGCATGTTAGCATTCCCTCCTACACACACAAGCTCATCTTGAACAACATCATTACACCGTGGCGGAAAGCTAATTTTTTCTAGCTTTCCCTATTGCAAAAGAACAAGTGCATCACGAACAACATCATTCCACCGTGGGGGAAAGCTAGCGTCTGTTGGATTTCTCTGTTGCACAAGTATAAATGAAACTCGAACAACATCATTCCATTATGGGGGAAAGCTTACGCGTGGTATATTTCCCTCTTAGAAAAACATAAATGCATCTTGAACAACAACATTCCATTGTGGGGGTAAGCTAGCATGTGCTAGCTTTCCCCTTTGCAAAAGCACAAGCGCATGTCATACAACATTATTCCACCATCAGGGAAGGCTAGAGCATGCTAGATTTCCCTCTTGCACAAGCACAAGTACATCCCGAACAACGTCATTACACCATGGGGAAATGCTAGCACTTGTTAACTTTTCCTCTTGCACAAAATCAAACGCATCTTGAAAAACATCATTCTACCGTGGGGAAATCCAATGCATGCTATCTTTTCCTCTTGCACAAGAACAAATGCATCTCGAACAAAATTATTCCACCATGGGGGAAAGCTAGCACATGTTATCTTTCCCTCTTGCACAAGTGTGTGAACGTTTTGAACAACATCATTCCATCATGCGAAAAATCTAGTGCATGTTAGCTTTCCCTCTTGTATAAGTAAAAACACAAGCACATATCGAACAACATTGCTCCACCGTGGGGGAAAGCTAGCATGCCAAGAAAAAACACATCTCGAACATCATCCCACCATGGGGGAAAGCTAATGTGTGCTAGTTTTCCCTCTTGCACAAGCATATACTCATCTCAAACAATGTCATTCCACTATGGGGTAAATCTAATGCATGCTAGCTTTCTCTCTTGCACAAGCACAAGTGCATCTCGAACAACATCATTCCTCTGTGGGGTGAAAATAGCATATCCTAGCTTTCCATCTTGTAAAAGAAAAAGAACAACTTGAACAACATCATTCCACTATGGGGTAAATCTAGAGCATTCTAGATTTCCCTCTTGCACAAACATAAGAACATCTCAAACAACACCATTCTAGCATGGACAAAAACTTTCACATGTTAGCCTTCCCTCTAGCACAAGAACAAGCACATCTCAAACAATATCATTCCACCGTCAAGGAAAGATTGTACGTGCTAGTTTCCCCTCTTGCACAAGCACAAGTGCATCTTGAACAACGTCATTCCACCATGGAGGAAAGCTTGCACCTACTATCACTCCCTCTTCCACAAGCATAAGCGCATCTTGAACAACATCATTCCACCATGGCAGAAAACTAGTGCATGCCATATTTCTCTCTTGCACAAGCACGGGCACATCCCAAACATCATTCCACCATGGGGGAAATATAGCATGTGCTAGCTTTCCCTCTTGCACAAGAAAAAAATCATACCGAACATCATTCAACGTGGGGGAAAGCTAGCGCATCTCTTGCAGGAGCGCATATCGAACAACATCATTCCACCATGGGGGGAAGCTAGTGCATGTCATCTTCTCTATTGCACAAGCACAAGCGCATCTCAAAAAACATCATTCCACCATGGGGGAAATCTATTGTGTGCTATCTTTCCCTCTTGCAAAAACACAAGCACATATCGAACAACATCATTCCACTGTGGGAGAAAGCTAGCGTGTGCTAGATTTCCCTCTTGCACATACACAATTGCATCTCGAAAAACATCATACCACTGCGGGGGAAAGACAACACGTGCTATCTTTCCCTCTTTCACAAGCACAAATTCATCTTGAACAACATCACTCCATCGCAGGGGAAAGCTAGCATGTGCTAGTTTTTCCCTCTTGCACAAGCCCAAGAGAATATTGAACAACATCATCCAATCATGAGGGAAATCTAGTGTGTGCTAGATTTCCATCTTGAACAAGTAGGAGCACATCTCAAACATCATCCCATCATGGGGGAAAGCTAGTGTGTGCTAGCTTTCCCTCTTGCACAAGTAGGAGCACATTTCAAAAAACATCATCCCACCTTGGGGGATAGCTAGCTCATGCTATCTTTCCCTCTTGCACAAGTAGGAGCACATCTTGAACAACATCATCCATTTGTGGGGGAAAGTTAGCACACTATAGCTTTCCCTCTTGCACAAGCAGGAGTGCATCATGAGCAATATCATTCCACCATGGTGGAAAGTCAGTTCATTCTAGCTTTCCCTCTTGCGCAAGTAGGAGCGCATATTGAACAACATCATCCCACCATTAGGCGTGATATCTTTCCCTCTTGCACAAGCATGAGTGGATCTCGAACAACATCATCCCAATAGTGGGAAAAGCTAGTGTGTGCTAGATTTTCCTCTTGCACAAGCATGAGTTCATCTCGGACAATATCATCCCACTATGGAGGAAGATAGTGCATGCTAGCTTTCCCTCTGGCACAAGCACAATCTCATCTCAAACAACATCATCCCACTCTAGGAGAAAGCTAGAACATGCTAGCTCTCCCTAATTTGCAACACGAGCTCATCTCAGACAACATCATCCCACTGTGGGGGAAAGCTAGCGCATGTTATCTTTCCCTCTTGCACAAGAACAAGCACATCTCGAACAACATGATTCCACTATAGGAAAACGATAATGCAAGATAGCTTTCCCTCTTTCATAAGAACAAGCACAAACACATCTTGAACAACATCACTCCAACCTAAGAGAAAGCTAGTGTGTGCTAGTTTTCCCTCTTGCAAAAGCACCAACGCATCCTGAAAATCATCCCACCATGGGGGTAAGCTAGAGCGTGCTAGATTTCTCTCTTACACAAGCATATACTCATATTGAACAACATCATTTCACTATGGGTGGAAGCTAGTGCATGCTAGCTTTCTCTCTTGCAGAAGCACAAACACATCTCGAACAACATCATTCCTCTGTGGGGTAAAACTGACATAGGATAGATTTTCATCTTGCAGAAGCACAAGCGCATATTGAACACCATCATTCCACTGTGGGGGAAAGCTAGTGTGTGCTAGATTTGCTTATTGTACAAAAAAAGCGCATCTCGAATAACATCATTCCACCATGGCGTGAAGCTAGTGTGTGCTAGCTTTCCCTATTGTGCAATCACAAGTGCATCTCGAACAACATCATTCCACCATGGGGGAAAGCTAGTGCGTGCTATCTTTCCCTCTTACACAAGCACAAGTGCATCTCGAACAACATCATTCTAGTGTTTGGGAAAGCTAGCGCATGCTAGCTTTCCCTCTTGCACAAGCACAAGTGCATCTCGAACATCATCCTCCCATGGGGAAAGCTAGTGCATGCTATCTTTCCCTCTTACACAAGCATATACACATCTCGAACAATATCATTCCACTGTGGGGGAAAGCTAGCGAGTTCTATCTTTCTCTCTTGCACAAGCACAAGCGCATCTCGAACAACATCATTCCTCCATGGGGTAAAACTAGTGCATGCTAAATTTCAGTCTCGCAGAAGCACAAGCACATATTGAATAACATCACTCCATTTTGCAGAAAAGCTAGCGTGTGCTAGCTTTCCCTCTTTCACAAACACAATCACATATCAAACAACATCATTCTAGCATGGAGGAAAGCTTTCACATGCTAAACTTCCCTCTTGCACAAGCACAAGCACATATCGAATAACACCATTCCACCATTAAGGAAAGCTACCGCGTGTTAGCTTTCCCCATTGCGCAATCACAAGTGCATCTCAAACAACATCATTCCACCATGGGGGAAATCTAGCGCGTGCTAGATTTCCCTCTTACACAAGCACACACGCATCTCGAACAACATCATTCCATTGTTTTGCATCTCAAACATCATCCTACCATGGGGGAAAGCTATCATGTGCTAGCTTTCCCTCTTACATAAGAATATACACATCTCGAAAAAGATCATTCCATTGTGGGGGAAAGCTAGTGTGTGCTAGCTTTCTCTCTTGCACAAGCACAAGAACATCTCGAACAACATCATTCCTCCGTGGGGTAAAACTAGTGCATGCTAACTTTCAGTCTTGTAGAAGCACAAGCACATCTTGAATAACATCATTCCATTGTGGGGAAAAGCTAGCGTGTGCTAGCTTTCCCTCTTTCATAAACACAGGCAAATCTCAAACAACATCATTCTAGCATGGAGAAAAGATTGAAAATGCTAAACTTCCATCTTGCACAAGCACAAGTACATCTCAAACAACATCATTCCACCATTAAGGAAATCTAGCACGTGTTAGCTTTCCCTCTTGCATAAGCACAAGTGCATCTCGAACAACATCATTCCACCACGGTGGAAAGCTAGCGCTTGCTACCTTTCTCTCTTTCACAAGCACAAGACCGTATTGAACAACATCATTCCAATGTTGTGCATCTCGAACATCATCCTACCATGGGGGAAATATAGTGCGTGCTAGCTTTCCCTCTTACAAAAGCATATACACATCTCGAACAATATCATTACACTATGGGGGAAGGCTAGTGTGTGCTAGATTTCTCTCTTGCACAAGCAGAAGTGCATCTCAAACAACATCATTCCTCTATGGGGTAAAACTAGTGCATGCTAACTTTCAGTCTTGCAAAAGCACAAGCACATATTGAATAACATCATTCCATTGTGGGGAAAAGATAGCATGTGCTAGCTTTCCCGCTTTCACAAACACAAGCACATATCCAACAACATCATTCTAGCATGGAGGAAAGCTTGCACATGCTAAACTTCCCTCTTGCACAAGCACAATCACATCTCAAACAACATCATTCCACCGTTAAGGAAAGCTAGCGCATGTTAGCCTTCCCTCTTTTATAAGCACAAGTGCATCTCGAGCAACATTATTCCACCATGGGGGAAATCTAGCGCATACTAGCTTTCCCTCTTACACAAGCACAAGTGCATCTTGAACAACATCATTCCAGTGTTGGGGAAAGCTAGCACATGCTATCTTTCCCTCTTGCACAAGCACAAGCGCATATCGAACATCATCCTACCATGGGGGAAAGCTAGCGCGTGCTATCTTTCCCTCTTACACAACCATATACACATCTTGAACAAGATCATTCCATTGTGGGGGAAAGCTAGTGTGTGCTAGATTTCTCTCTTTCACAAGCACAAGAGCCTCTTGGAAAACATCATTCTTTTGTGGGGTAAAACTAGTGCATGCTAACTTTTAGTATTGCAGAAGCACAAGCACATCTTGAATAACATCATTCCATTGTGGGGAAAAGCTAGCATATGCTAGCTTTCCCTCTTTCACAAACACAAGCACATCTCGAACAACATTATTCTAGCATGGAGGAAAGCTTGAACATGATAAAATTCCCTCTTGCACAAGCACAAGCACATCTCAAACAACATCATTCCACCATTAAGGAAAGCTAGCACGTGTTAGCTTTCCCTCTTGCATAAGCAAAAGTGCATCTCGAACAACATCATTCCACCATGGTGGAAAGCTAGCACCTACTAGCTTTCTCTCTTGCACAAGAAGAAAACTATCTCAAACAACATCATTCCAGTGTTCTACATCTCGAACATCATCCTACCATGGGGGAAAGCTAGTGTGTGCTAACTTTCCCTCTTACACAAGCATGTACAAATCTCGAACAAGATCTTTCCACTGTGGGGGAAAGCTAGCGTGTGCTAACTTTCTCTCTTGCACAAGCACAAGCGCATCTCGAACAACATCATTCCTCTGTGGGGTGGGGTAAAACTATTGCATGATAACTTTTAGTCTTGCAGAACCACAAGCACATCTTGAATAACATCATTCCATTGTGGGGAAAAGCTAATGTGTGCTAGCTTTCCCTCTTTCACAAACACAAGAACATCTCAAACAGCATCATTCTAGCATGGAGGAAATCTTGAACATGATAAACTTCCCTCTTGCACAAGCACAAGCACATCTGAAACAACATCATTCCACCGTTAAGGAAAGCTAGTGCGTGTTATCTTTCCCTCTTGCATAAGCACAAGTGCATCTCGAACAACATCATTTCACCATGGTGGAAAGCTAGCGCCTGCTAGATTTCTCTCTTGCACAAGCACAAGACCATCTCGAACAACATCATTCCAGTATTGAGTATCTCGAACATCATCCTACCATGGGGGAAATCTAGTGTGTGCTAGCTTTCCCTCTTACACAAGAATATACACATATCGAACAAGATCATTCCACTATCAGGGAAACCCTGTGTGTGCTAGATTTCCCTTTTCCACAAGCACAAGCGCATATCGAACAACATCATTTCTCTATGGGGTAAAACTAGTGCATGCTAACTTTTAGTCCTACAGAAGCACAAGCACATCTTGAATAACATCATTCTATTGTGGGGAAAATCTAGCATGTTCCATCTTTCCCTCTTTCAAAAACACAAGCACATCTCGAACAACATCATTCTATCATGGAGGAAATCTTGAACATGCTAAACTTCCCTCTTGCACAAGAATAAGCACATCTCAAACAACATCATTCCACCGTTAAGGAAAGCTAGCGCATGTTATCTTTCCCTCTTGCATAAGTAGAAGTGCATATCGAACAATATCATTCCACCATGGGGGAAAGCTAGCGCATGCTATCTTTCCCTCTTACACAAGCACAAGCACATCTCGAACAACATCATTCCAGTGTTGGGGAAAGCTAGCGCATGCTAGGTTTCACTCTTGCACAAGCACAAGCGCGTCTCGAACATCATCCTACCATGGGGGAAAGCTAGCACATGCTAGCTTTCCCTCTTACACAAGCATATACACATCTCGAACATGATCATTCCACTGTGGGGGAAATCTAGTGTGTGCTAGCTTTGTCTCTTGTACAAGCACAAGCGCATCTCAAATAACATCATTCCTCCATGGGGTAAATCTAGTGCATGTTAACTTTCAGTCTTGCAGAAGAACAAGCACATCGCAAACAACATCATTCCACCATTAAGGAAAGTTAGCGCATGTTAGATTTCCCTCTTGCATAAGCACAAGTGCATCTCGAACAACATCATTCCACTATGGTGGAAATATAGCGCCTACTATATTTCTTTCTTGCACAAGCACAAGACCATCTCGAACAACACAATCCACCATGGGGGAAATCTAACATGTGCTAGGTTTCCCTCTTGCACAAGCACAAGCGCATCTCGAACATCATTCCATTGTGGGGGAAAGCTAGTGCGTGCTATCTTTCCCTCTTGCACAAGCACAAACTCATCTCACACATCATTCAACGTGGGGGAAAGCTATCATGTGATAGCTTTCCCTCTTACACAAGTGCATCTCAAAGAACAAATTATTTTCTAGATTGTCTAACCCAACATTATCAGAAGGAGAAATATCACATTCATCACACTTGTTTTTTTCAACTTTATCTTGCAAATCTGAGTTGTCCCTTCCACACCAATTCTCTACTTCTTCATTCTCAGACATCCATTCTTCATCTTCCTCTGAAAGAGATAGTAAAACATCATATGACCTGCCCTATAGGTAGTATTTCACAATAAATCCTTCATCATCAAGGTTTTCTACACTTGCACAATGATGTTTGTCATTCTCAAGGATTGTTGAGCCTACATAGTGCCCTTCTTTCTCATCACTCTCACTTGAAATTGTATCGAGCTCTGAGACATAGCCATGTTCTTGGACAAAGCATGGTTTTTTCTGTCCATGTAATGATAAAAGTAAGTACATAATTGTTCCATGTATTTCATATGCATTGGAAGGTGAGAACCTATGGATACATCATCCTCTCCATCATGATTACACTCCTACAACCTATGGTAATGAGAGACTAGCATTGTCTTATTTAGAGGAGCATTTTGATTTTAGGTCTTTTGGTCATTCAAGCTATCAAAATTTCCCAACGATTGGATTTCCAGCCATTGCATATAACAAGGTAAACGATGATGACCCAACTACAAACACATAGATGAAGTGAAATGATGTGCATTTGATCAATGCATAACAATAGGTAGAACCTCTGGTAAAGTATTTATATGCCCCCATTTCCCATCAAACTCGAGTAGTAAAAGAACCATGCGGAATACAAATTCTTAACCTCTTGTCTGAACCGTTTGTTACAATTTGAGAGGCTACTAAGCTGTAAGCTTACGAAAATGGAAAACTACATGGGGGACAGACTATGCTTTATTGTAGTGCATCCGTGCTCAATCCTCCTAGCAAATATTGTTTCCAAACTGTTGCGGATGATGTTCGATCATTGTCCAATGACTATATAGGCCCACTTTATTTTACTGTCATCACTTACGAGGAAGAAAGGGTCTATAATTGCAGTGTTTAAGGGATGGAGTATATGTCAACATTTCCAACAATCCCTTACTTGGAAGATTACTCTGTGGGTACAGGAAATTCATAGATTATGAAACTGGGTGACAAATATTCCAATGTAAAGTTCTTGCAAATTTCTTTAAAGTCAAACCCCATGGTCGAGCTAAGCATAACCAACCTAGGGAATCATTAATAGGCTTTTGGGTATTATTTGTTTTGAATAATCCATGGATCATTTTCATCACAAAAACCAAAATGATATTGAAATCACAATTTCGGTTAGTAAAGTCCTTGTTGGTGCAGAAACCCAAGAAAACATAGATTAAATCCCATATCTAATGTGTAAATCCAAACCCAAGAAAACCACACAAAGATATCTTCAGTACCCCTGACCAAGTCAACCAAGACCATGCCCATATTTAATTCACAACTCTTTCTTTCATAAACATACTAGCAAGTTAGCAACCCTTTTTGCTACCCAAACTATCTCTAGCTCAACTTCTTCGTATGATTATCCAATAAATGACATAATTTGGTCTTGTCAGAAAGTCCCTTGGATCAGTAATCTAGTTATGATCTTAAGGCTTCAAGTGTTTTTACTTATATATGTGATCCACATGGGATGAATCTTCCAAGATAGCATGGGTTTGAACCCACCAGTACAAATAGTCCCCGAGAATTGTTCCTTGGAATCAGTATGCATGGATAAATTTAAGAAGTTCTGGAAAAGTAATCTATCCTTCAACCAAATTCAACCTTCAGATCTACAACACTAGATAAATATTTGAAAATTCCAGTGTAATTTTGAAGGGGTAACAATCACTCTTTTAATGACATAATATTCATCGTGGCATTTTCGTTAAGTATGCATACTTTTAATGACATAATATTCATCGTGGAATTTTGGTGAAGTACACATATCCACAAGTAGTTGGTTTTGAGTTTGTTAGAATTAGGGAAAAAATTGAAAAATAAAATGCTTTTCAATTCTTGTTTACAAGATCATCACATATGAGAAAAGATATAAACAGATCTGAATACAAACAAAATTTCTGAGTGTAAAAAACAAACCTTTATCTTACCTATTGATCAATGAAATATGTACCTATCACATGTGTGGATGTAGACCTCTTGTATATGCTTAGAATACTAGTTTAGGTTCATGGATGAAACCTCTAGGGTTTTATCTCTGTCAATATGGATCGAGGGACAATTTTCCAAGAAATAAACCACAAAAATGATGTTTGAGACAATAGAAACAAGTACAACAAAACCCCACAATAGAAAACAACAAGACTTCCAAAGTTGAACGAGCATTAGCTATATATTTCTGTCAAAAATAGAAAAAGGCCTTTTATATATTTACAATCAGTCCACTCAAGCTAACTGCCAACTAAAGAAAATAGTAAACTAAATGCATGTAGTAGAAGGATAAAAATACATTGTAAATAATGCATTCCATGCAACTTGAAGGTTGAAAGATGTAAATAACTATCATACATGCTACTATATAAGATAGAAAAATGCCCTCAAGGGATAGGTATTGCTAATGAGACATATTCCTTGGGTTGCATCATTGGTGGGGTGTCCATTAAGTGAGTGCATCCTCATGTGCCACATCAATTCCTCCCTATTTAGCTGAAAGTTTACACACTTTCTCAATGAGCTAGGGGAATGTAGCTTCAAACACAGATTGAGAGGACCACTTGAC